>JAEIFU010002163.1:0-49383 GCA_018904235.1 Lordiphosa stackelbergi
TATGTTTTTGCCCATTTGTTTATTGTTATTCTTTTTTTTTCCCCACTCGTTTTATTATTCATGAAGCGAATGAGCTCAACAAATCTGCTGCCCTCCCCCCCCCGGCCAAGCCACAGCCACAGCCAAGTGGCCTAATACATATTTTTGGCAAGCCAAAAGTGGCGTAACCTCCAGCACTTTGCATACTTGTGAGGGTGTGGGTGTGGGTGTGGGTGCCAGTGTGCGGGGGAAAGGACCTTCACTTCGTCAGTGGAATCGTATTAACTTTTACCGACAAAGCTTCAATTGAGCTGTCGCCAACTGACTAAGTGTATTAAAAATATATATTGAGCCGCTTACTTCCATCGGCAACACAATACCAACTCCCGGAGACTATTTCAATTTTAATTCCCTGCACCATTTTGGCAGGCAGTCAAAAAAGTTCAAGAAAAAAAGTGCTTGCACTCGCAACATTGCTTGCTGCTAGCAGCTGGATTCCTTGGCTGCTGACTGGGCCCAAAATGTTTATAGCAATCGCGGTCTCCGGTCCTCCATCTGGGGATGAGGCTAACACATGCATGTAAGTAGGTTTAAACTGCAATTTATCTAACACAAGGGGACCCCGTGCCGTGGCATACGGATAAGCATAAGCTCGCTCGCACGCCATTTTCTTCAGTTTGAGTTGTGTGGCGCAGGAGCAGGAGCAAAACTTTGCATACTCGTACATCTGGCACTGGAAGCGGCTTTGAATCTATTATTTATACCGGCACATATGTTTTATGGCATTGCTTCTATCAATACAACTAATTGTTGTTGCCATTGCCGGTGCCCAGGGAGCCGTAGGAAAATGGTAAGAACGTGTGGCTAATGCAAACACATAAACTTGGCTATAACAAATTGCCAATTGAAGCGAAGGTCCAAGCTGAAGTGGGGCTAAAGCAGTTGCTGCAGCTGAAGGTAAAGAGGTTTTGTTGTTTTTTTTTTTTATTTTTATTGATTTTTCTAAGCATAAATACAATAAAAGAGCATGTTTGTATGTTTGAAAAGCTCCATGTAGCTTAAGCTGTTTGGATTCGTGCTGTGGCTTTTGTGTGTTTCAATGTCATAAGAGCAAGAATGAGTGATTTTTCATCCCGATTACTCTTGTGTAAAGTCTCCCAGCACTCGATACTCGGAACTCGATGCTCAGAACTCGATACTCAGTACCGAATACACAATATACGATATTCAGTACCCAATGCTCAGTACTCGATACACTTCTCTCAGTCTCTACACTCTGTACTCGGTGCTCGATACTGATTCCATATTCAATACTCGATACTCAGTTTTCGATACTTAATGCTCCATACTAAGTAATCGATACAGTACTTGATACTCGACACTTTGTACTCGATACTCAGTACTCGATACTCAGTACTCAATACTCAGTAATTGATACACAGTGCTCGATACTCGATACTCGTTTCTCGATATTAGGTCCTGAGTACTCGATACACCGTACCCAATACTCAGTACCCAATACTCACTGCCCAATACTCTATAATAGACTCTATACTATCTCGATACTCAATATACAGTACAAGATTGTTAGCACTCAGAACTCGATTCTCAGTATTCGATACACAGTTCTCGAACCTCGACACTCGGTGTTTGATACTGATTATTCGATACTCAGTAATTGATACCCAGTGCTCCAAACTCGATATTCATTTCTTGATATTAGGCACTCAGAACTCGAAACACCGTACCCAATACTCAGTGCCCAATACTCAGTACTCGATACTCAGAACTCTATACTCAGATCTCTATAATAGACTCTATACTATCTCGATACTCAGTACACAGTACAAGATTGTTAGCACTAAGAACTCGATTCTCAATACTCGATACACAGTCCTCGAACCTCGACACTCGGTGTTTCGATACTCATTACTACACTCAGAAAAAAAACCCAGAACTTTGTACTTGAATCAAGTACGAACGGTGTCAATAGTACGGTAAGTACGAAAATACTTGATTTAAGTACAAAATCCTTATATCAAGTACCCAATCCCAAAATTCTTCTTTGAAGGCTGTGTTGGGATACTTTAAGTACATTTCGAACTATTATTAAATCTTTTTGGTCATATTATTAATTTGTTATGGTATTAAGTACAGCCCGATTTACTCTTAAAATAAGTGCAAAAAGGTTCTTCATCGAAGTATAATAACCTAAAAGTCAACCACAAAACATGTTTGAAGCTAACTAATACTTAAAAAAATAAGTACAAAATGTTCTTGGTCTAATCCAAATAAGGTCTCTATGTAATATCAAAATCCAAAGGAAATGAATTAACCAAAGACCAAGATGTTTATACTGTGAGTCGGAAATCTACCCACACTCCATTACCAAAGTGCTAGAACCAGGAGGGAATTTCAAGAAAAGATTCAACGTAAAATAATTCTCAGTTTCCGTAGCACACTCTTTGGATCTTGCATAGTAAGCCTATTCTGTACTTAATCCAAGAAATTTTGTACTTGAACTAAGTACGGTCTTTTCTTAAAATTGTTGGCTAACTGTAAGTACGAAATGTACTTGATTCAAGAACGTTTGGTCTCATTTGAATAATTTTAACAATCCTTTTTCTATTCTAGAATGTTTCGTACTTAATTTAAGTAGATTCAAGAACAAAACATACCTAAAATTTCAAGTACAAAACGGCATAAATTCTATCCCGATCGGTCTAGAACTGTCCCGGTCGCTTTTTTCTGAGTGTAGATACTCACTACTCTATACTCAGTGCTCGATACTAAGAACTCAATAAATAAAATTTACCATGAATTTTAGAAGTTCGTCTTATTTTTAAGTTTGCCCTGGTATTTAAAAAAATTTTTTAAAATTTTATGGAACTTCTCAAAAATGTACCATACAAAAATTTTTTTGTAAAATATTAAGAAAATTTTAGATTGTTCTTATAATCAGTTTCTTAAAATTAGATCAAAATCTACGTTCATTTTAGAGTAAAATATCCCTTAAACATAAAAGGGTTTTAGTGACCTGTAAAATGCACAAAAACTTTGACAAAAATATCCCTGCAAATAACTATTTCAATTTTTTATAAACAGAGACATCCCTAAATATCATATTGCAATTTCTTAAAAAAGGAATGATTTACTAATAATAATTTTCTTAAAAAGATGGAGTACCCAATACTCAGGACATGATATACAATACTCGATAGTCAGTAGGCAATACTCAGTAGTCGATGCACAGTACTCGGTACTCCGCACTCAGTACTCGATCCTCAATGCTCAAATCTCGATATTCAGTTTTCGAAACTCAGTACTCCATACTCAGTAATCGATACGAAATACTTGATACTCTACACTCTGTTCTCTATACTCATTACTCGATACTCATTTGTCGATACTTTGCACCCGTTACTCGATACCTAATACCCAATATTCAGTGCTCGATGCTTGGCACTCAGTACTCGATAATCAGATCTCGCAACTGAGTAATCGATACACAGTATTTGATACTCGACGCTCCATACTCAATACTCAGTACAAGAAAGTTGACACTCAGTACTCGATACTCAGTATTCAATACTCAGTATTAGATACATTGTTTACGATACTAGATAATCGGTACTCGGTTCTCTTTACTCATCACTCGATGTTCATTGTAAATGTAAATGTAAAATTGGCTCCTCCAAAGGGGCCAAGCCAAGCTTCTCACAATATCTTGGCGTGTGTGCTTTAAATTTTTCGCACAAGAGAAAGGGACCTACAGTTTAACGCCGAATCCGAACGGCAACATTTGAGAATTCCCAAAGGTCTCACTTTTGCGATATTCAAGAAATTTTTCGTGCATATGTCTAGGCAGATTTAATACAAGTAATATGTTAGAGGCGTTGCTTTTAACGAGCGCGTAGCATAACTGGAAAAGACGTGCTTCCAATCGTGTTGAGACCAATGGCCCCGAGTTCAATTCCCCCAGAATAAGTAAAACATTTTTCAAATTTAATAAATATTTGTTCAATTCGAAAAATTGTTTCAGAACCAAATTTGGTAACAGCTGTCAAATTACCAATTGTATGGTAAAATTACTGTGACATCAGTAAGAAATTTAACTGTAACTGTAAAATATTACTTAATATGTGGGTTGGCGCATTTTTAAACGAGTTATATAGCAATAGTTCCTCTTACGTAAAGGTTTACGTGAAAGTTACTTTCTACAATTTGGTTAATTTTACCAACTTTGTGGGTTGGCGCATTTCCCACAACCCCCAATTTTTAAATAATATCACCAATTTCTTGAGTAATAGTGGAAAACGTCAAATTCTTAAGGCAGCATTCAGGTCAAAAAAGTCAGTTTTTTAAATCATTATACACTTGAAAAGTGTATTATAATTTTGCCCAGAAGTTTGCAACGCATAGAAGGAATCATCTCCGACCACATAAAGTATATATATTCTTGATCAGCATGACGAGCTGAGTCGATTAAGCTTTGTCCGTCCGTCTGTCCGTCTGTCCGTCCGTCTGTCCGTCTGTCCGTCTGTCTGTTTCTACGCGAACTAGTCCCTCAGTTTTGGAGCTATCGAGCTGAAACTTTGCACAGAGTCTTCTTTTTACTGCACGCTGCTAATATGTCGGAACCGACCGGATCGGATGACTACTTCTTGTAGCTGCCATACAAATGTTCGTTCGGAAAATGGTTTTTAGTAAGAAAAACTGTTTTGTTCTCAATATTACTGCTCTCAAACACGGTCATGGGTAATATGTAATGTTTTTAAGCTGATCTGCGATGTTTGGTCGAAGTCTCTAACCGTTGAGACAAGCTATTTCAAGTGTATCAAAACTTCGGTACAGACGAAGTTAGCTTTGCCTTTCTCGTTTTTCTTTTAATTTTTTCAATTTGGTCATGTTCAGGAATCTTTGGCTATAAGAGGACTTGGAGAAAACTTAAGTGAGGAAGGATACTTTTCCGTTGTAGAACTTTTCTTTTGATTTACTACGACTTATTGCGTTTACTAATAATATTAATCCAAGTATTTGCTCTCCTTAAGTATTGCTCACAGTAGATCCCCGTGTACATAATCAACTTAGCTGTGATCTGCAGTGAATGAAAAAGAGCTGGTGATAATGTGTTTTCACCTTTTAATAATAAAATAATAGTAACCTAATCAGTCAATTTGGGGCCCCACCTACCTAACCTTACCTGAAATCACCATCAACCAGTTGCCCAAAACCGGCGTAAAAGTCTTAAATGAAGTTTTTAATGTTTATTTTTGTGTCAGCAATGCGGAAAATCAAAGCTCACATCGTGTCGAAACTTTAAACATTTGTCAATGGATGTCTAAGACATATTTGCCCTACATCTTGGTTAGAAGCCGCAACTTGTCAAGGAAAGCTGCAATGAAGCACATCGACACAACAATTTGTAGAATGAAGTCGAGCACATCTTGCGAGGGATGACACTTGCTTTTACAAGAAAAGGTCAAGGGTTTTATCGATGATTAGGCAGATGCAAAGCAACGAAAGGAAAACGACTTAAAACAAAATTTATTGGAGAAGAGGAGGGGTAACTGGGAGAAGGGGTAACCCAAGACAAACCTAAAAAACTGATCTAACATTTATCTGCAAAGTAAGAGATCCGTCTGTATTTCACCTGACTACAAATCTGTTAACACTTTTCAAATTTCGGGTTTACTAGAAAAAAACGGCTCAACGATTGAGTCCTTAAAATGAAATTTTTCAAAGAATTGCAACAAAATTGCAGTTGAGACAAAGTGAAACAGACGCACAATTGATGGCTCTAAAAGGTGCAAAGAGTCACAGCCCTAACAAATCTAAACATAATTTGGTAGGGCTTTGCAAAGTTTTATTTTCTCCCCAAATTTTTTTAGTCAATATTTTGCTGCGATACCTAACGTCCGCAGAGACCAGATAGTACCGTTAATAAAATATGATATGATCTGCGCCACCAAAAAGGAAACTTACTACAAATCTTTAGACGACAAAATCAACAGCACTCGTAATAGCAAAGATTGGTGGGCATTGGCAAGATAAATAAGAAACGTGCCGTGGAAAATGGGAACACAAGTAACAGCGCAGGACTTTCAAACATACTATCACAGTCTCAACTCAATTTCTCACAAAATACCTCTTGGATCCAATACGCCCCTAATATGATAGCAGATCAAGAACTAGATAGGCAGATTAGGCGGAAATAAGAAATTTGCTAAAGAAAACGAAAGCCAATAAAGCCCCTGGTATTGACAAAATACCCTACGAATTCTTTGAAAATGCTTCGTACGACTTTCTAGAGAAACTGGCAGACGTGTACAGAACTAATCTGATCGCTCAGGTTATATTTAACGTGCCATTTTCCAAGGAGTAGGATTACAACCACGGTAAAAAGGAGATCCAAATGAGCCTGCAACCTATTGCGGAATATCATTTATGAATTGTGCTGCAAAGATACTTATGGGAATAAATAACGATCGTTTGGCAACGTGGGTCAAAAACAATGGGAAGTTAAATGAATATCAAGCCGGATTCAGACAAAATTACTCAACGATCGATAATATATACAATCTGGCATCAGTAGTCCATCTGAAGTTTGCGCAAAACAAAAGGGTTTACTGTTTTTTCGTGGACTTTAAAGCAGCATTTGACAGAGTTCCGAGGCAATTACTGTTATACAACCTACATCAAATGGCAATGTCAACAAAAACTGTCAATTTTATTGAGAGAATATATAAAAGCACGAAAAGCGCCGTTTGGACAGAAGAAGAAATTTCTGATACATTTGAAACTGATACTGGTGTCAAGCAAGGATGTTTACTTTCCCCCTTGCTTTTTGCTTTATACCTTAACGATATGCACGAAAATTTAGATGGTGGCCTTTTTATAGAAGATACGAACATAAGACTCCTACTTTATGCCGATAACATTGTGATACTGGCCGATGATATAAACACATTGCAGAACATGATATATAAGTTGGAAGCACAGTGCGATAAGTGGGCAATGGAAGTCAACCTGGCAAAATCAGAAATAATGATATTCAGAAAAGGAGGAAGACAAGCTGCAGCAGAAAAATGGGTTTATAGATCTGAGGCAATAAGCACAATGACAGAATATAAGTATCTTGGCGTAACTTTAACCCCATCTATGTCGTTTGGAACTCATATTCGACGAAGGACATCAGAAGCAAAAGGGGCATTAAACTCAACTTGGAAAACTTTCATGAATAAGCCTGATATTTCGTTGAGCAGCAAGTGGAACCTATTCCAGGCAACAGCTAGGGGTGTACAATCGTATGCGGCAAATGCACTTCAGCGGCGTTTAATAAAAAGAATCCTCAAGATAGCAGAAACTACGCCTAATTATGCTTTTTGTCTAGAAACGGGAGCGGAAGAAGGATACCTGTACGGTTTAAATTTGCACCTTAAGTACATTCATAGGGTTATGTTTGAATACGACGATTGAGATATTAACCAAATACGTAATACGCAAGCAAGTGAAAAACATATTGCTAAGCTGTGAAATGATAAATATGACGTGTATTACAAAAGAACATTGGTGCAATATATGTATTGAAGGAAGTATACATTGAACTTCTTATGGCGCTAAGAAAAAACATATCCCACATTCAGAGTGCAACATCAAGCGAATCTCGTTTTTATAAGTATCTTGACTACAGGAGAGGAAGAACATATTGTAACAATTCATACAGCAGAACTACAATAAGTTGGATACTTAAAGCACGCACTGACACTCTGTGGTTAAACGGAAGTATACATAGACGAGGAAACGCTGTGCAACCTTAGGGAAGTCGAGGATATAGCACACTTCCTAGGCAGATGTCCCGTTCTCAGAGAGTTTCGATGCAGATCCCTTGGAAGAACGCAACTTACGGATCAGGAGATAATATGCACATTAAACGGTGTTGAGTACACAAACTGCCGACTGACGGTTTTAAAACCATGTCGGTATTTATATAAAAACAAAACTTTTGTTCGTATTGATCAATATGTGATACAAATATTTATAATACCTTGCACAAAAAAACGAGAGCGTAAGTTAAAAGTCGGCTCTTACCGACTTCGGATATACCGTTACTCATGAAAAACATGTTGAACAGTGTTCCTGCGTTCGTTCGATCTTTATCATTTTTTCGGCAAATCAATTCATTTTGCTAATTGCTAACTATCTCTAGAAGGTACGAATTGACTTTTCTTTTAAAACTGTAGGAGGTATAACGTTTTTTCCAAATTGCGGGGCGGGAGGGGGAGTGGCCAAAATTTCTGAAACAAACTTGATCTGCGTGCAGATAAAAGAAGCATTTGTCCCATACATGTCAAACCTCTATCTCTTACCATCTCTGAGATCTAGGTGTTCATACAGACGGACGTACAGACGGACAAGACTACAGGGTTGCCCATATTCGACGGACACATGTTTTTTTAAAAAATCAAAGAAAAAAATAAAAATTTGGCGGTTGGCAATCTTAATTATTTAATTTGTTCCAAGTAGATTTGTTTACATCAATTGTTGAATATGATATCTCTCAAATGGCCGCCTCTGGCGTTGATGGCGTATTGTGCCCTTTTTGCAGCATTTTCCATCGATTTCGCCAACATTTCGGCCGGAATAGCGGCTATTTCTTCACGAATGTTGTCCTTGAGCTCTTCTACGGTCCTTGGCTTGTTAACGTAAACCTTTGACTTCAAATATCCCCACAAGAAGAAGTCAGGCGGCGTCAAATCGGGCGAACGCGGTGGCCAGTCCAAATCACCACTTTTCGACATCAAACGGCCCGGAAACAATTTCTTCAGAAAATCGATTGTTATATTTTTTGCGGTGGAGCGCCGTCTTGTTGAAACCAAAACTGCCTCATACGCTTTTCGACGAATAATTGGCATCACAAAATTGGTCATCATGTCGCGATAACGCTTTTGGTTAATGGTAACAGCATGGCCATTTTCATTTTGGAAGAAAAACGGCCCAATGACCGTTTTCGCACTAACGCCGCACCAAACTGTGACTTTTTCGTCATGAAGAGGCGCTTCTTGAATCTCCTGAGGATTTTCAGTGGCGTAAATACGGCAATTTTGCTTATTTACGGTCCCATTCAATGTGAAATGTGAAAATGTGAAATTTTTTAAAAGCACGTTGAGTTTTCACAATTGACTTGTTCTGTTGAATGTAAATTTCAACTATTTCAGAGCGCTCGAGTGGCGTGTATTGTTCCATGGTAAAAATCTGCTTGGACTGACGCTTCAAACGAGGTATGTCATTAAGCGATCTGACATCTCTGTCAAAAGTTATGGCGTTGCCAGATGGGTCCGTCGAATATGGGCAACCCTGTATATCGTCTCGGCTGGTGATGCTGATCAAGAATATATATACTTTATATGTTCGGAAATGATTCCTTCTGCCTGTTACATACATTTGCACGCCTTTAGTATACCCTTTTTACTCTACGAGTAACGGGTATAAATACGAATAAAATCTTATCTATCTTTCTATGTAGTACCGTTAAGCATCATCGGCGTTTCGCAGAGGCTTTAGAAGTAATCCTTTTCCTTTCTTAAAACGAACCAATTATAACTCTTTATATGTAGAGTAGGGCTTGACTTAAGTAGTTGACTTAATGTATCCAATCTTTGCCATCGAGTCGATTAGTAACTATTGCCTAAGACCACCGCACACAAAAACGGAGCGGAGCACAGCCTATCCGCTTTTGAAATCATATACACTGACCGCATAGAGAGAGTGAGCGAATAGGAGATTAGAATACTTTTCAGCCGCTAATTGTGGAACAATCGTATACCGAAAATAACCGATTGAAACTTTTGTATACCGGTAAGCGAGAACCGATATTTTTAGCACCGAAAAGACCGAAAAGAACCTAACAATGATATCAGTAGAGTTTCGGCTCTAAGCAATTTTCTTTATTTAATTTCCAGAGCTGGCCCCAGTCACTTTGTCATCGCTATATTCAAAGCTGTTAGACATAGAAAGAGAGTCATTTCTAACTGTGGAAACGGCATAGAGCGTGAGCGAGTGACAACAGATATTGTTTCTATCTGTGCATGATGCAACAAATAAGATGAGGCACTCAGCGAACATTTAGACCCAAGCGCTTTTGCTCAGAGCGCGATAGAAGTTGGAAGTGGGTGGGATGTGGGCTGATATTGGTGCTATACTGTTGAAGGCGCAGCGAAGCGGACGGGATATATGCTAAGCAAGGGAACATAAATAATTTAAACGTACTTATATATATGAACTTTCATTTTCATTTCAAATAGCACATTGCCCGTCAGTTAAGTCGATCAGCAAGACACGAATCAAGCTCAGGCAAAGAAAACTGCTGGTTCCAGGTACATTGATGAATTGTTTAAGCCCTGCGTTCGGTTGGCAATTAACAAACAGACTATTCGAGATGCGTGGGTTTCTCTGTGCACTGTTGATGGAAGGCTGCTTACCCTGCAATCGCGAGGAGGTACTCTGTAAGTCAGAGCAGCTGATTGAGATTATAGAAAAGGGAAGTTGAAGGCAAATTAATCTCTTTGAAAGTAGATGGGTTGACTCTTTCGAGTCGTTCATTCATTGGTAAGTTTAATATTGACACAAATAATATGGATAGTTCAAAAATTCAATATTCTTTACAGGGGTACACATTCAGTAGTATATACTGAACGAACAAATCGAAGAAATGTTTTCTTGTCCCTCAGCTAGTAATCTCAGGGATACTATTCTTCGCGTTTTGTTAGGACTTATAAATCTTCAAACACCACGGATAACCCAAGGGTCTATACCCAAATTAGCCTAACCTTAGCTGAAGGTCTATCTAAGCAATACGTATGTTAAACTTTGTTTTCCCAGACAGCCGTAAAATTCCTAAAAACTTTTGCTCTCTTAGTATTCAATCTGAGCTGCTTGCGTTTTAGTTACTTATGCACAAGTATGAAACTCCAATCCTCTGGCATAATAACTCCTAACGGCAGCTGCAATTTCAGCTTCCTACTTTTTATGGTTTAATCACCCTCTTCGTGTAATCGCTTTTATCATCAACTGGCATAATCATGGTCTGGGACTCTTAAAAATGTGCAGCACTTCCGGCTCGTTAGTTTTGATGTAGGTGCACATTCCATGCGGGCTCTGGTCCAGGCATTAGCCCAACCAAGCCACAGACAATGCTCCATTAGCATGCAACATATTTTAATTAGTGAAATAAATTTACAATGCCTGATGGTGAGCTCCTCCCCTCCCCCCCCCTCCCTCACTGTGAACATTGACCAAGATTTGGTCCTGTGGGGCTGTCGTAACCAGTTAAAGCCAAAGTTGCTTTTCAGTATTTATTAGCATATAAAGCCAATAACAAAAATAAAACGACGCAGTCCCTGGCGTCTGTTTAATTTCACTTAACGTTTAACCTGCTGCCATTAATTGAGCGCAATTAACGCGCCTTTAATGGCAACTCCGGTCATGTCCACTTTTTGTTGGATTGCGAATGTGTGTGTGTATGTAGGTACATACATATGTATATTTAATTAGCGGGTCGGGCAAAGTCAATGGGCAATGTCTGCATTAATGACCCCGAGCCAAAGCAGAGACCCGCCAACGCCTGCCTTGATAAATGGCCAATAATTCTTGCAGTGCTTTACAGGCGCCCGGCAGAACCCAACTCCTGCCCCTGCCCCTGCCCCAAAAACCCCGCTGGCTTGTTGAAAATGAAATAAATTGCTGGCATATAACCTTGAGCGTGTGTTGTGGCTATTATCATTTGTAATTTGCAGCAATTAGTTGGGGCTCAAAAATTCTAAAGCAAACTTGGTCGACAACAGCAGCAGCAGCAGCAGGAGCCAGGACTAGAACAGCCAGCGGCCACGTGGCATAACAAGCTAACAACAACAACAACAAAACAAAAAAATTTATTGAGCTAGGGCAGCTTACATATTTATAAGGCACATTAAATTAATTTACGCATGTTTTCCTCTCTCTCTCTCCTCGTTTATATACACAATATTTGTGTGTACTGGACATACACAGGGTAGGTGCCGGGGTCCTGTGTTTACAATGTGAATGGAGTAGCACAAAAGCACATACCCCGGGGGCCAGTTCAATGACGCTGAGGTGACCCACGAACTCCATGTGGACAAATAATGCAACAATATTAATAATTAGTGCGTTATTTGATGATGCGCCATTGAAAGGAAAGCTAATAAGGGGTTTTTCTTACACTTAGAAAAGAATTTGTAAAAAAGATCTGGAAATTGGAAAAACGTCCTAAATAGTTCGATTTGTACAACATTTTTGCCAAACCCATTATTAGGCCTTCCCAAAATGGTTACGCGCTCTTTTTTTGCACAAATTTTCCATAGTTAGCAGGGATTTCTTAGCCTCAACCAAAGATATATTGATATTATAGATGACGTATGTGAACCAAAAATGATTGTTTTTGGGAGCTGACATTGGATGCAAATTTGTCCTTCTTGCCTGTACGAGGAAACATATATTGAAATTTAGCTATTCGTTTTCTAAATTAGCTATACGACTGAGAGCAAAAGTTTATAGATATTATAGATGACACATGTGACGCAAAGAACGATTTTTCTTGGGAGCTGACATTGGATCCCACAAAAAAAAGTTTGTACACTCAGAAAAAAAACCAAGAACTTTGTACTTGAATCAAGTACGAACGGTGTCAATAGTACGGTAAGTACGAAAATACTTGATTCAAGCACGAAATTCTTATTTCAAGTACGATTTTTTCAATCCCAAAATACTTGTTTGAAGACTGTTTCGGGATATTTTAAGTACATTTCAAACTATTATTATTATTTTTTTTTTATCATATTATTAATTTTTTATGGTCTTAAGTACAGCCCGATTTACTCTCACAATAAGTGCAAAAAGGTTCTTCATCGAAGTCTAATAATTCAAAAGTCAACCACAAAACATGTTTGAAGCAAAATATTACTTCAAAAACTAAGTACAAAATGTTCTTGGTCTAATCCAATAAAGGTCTCTATATAATATCAAAATCCAAAGGAAATGAATTGACCAAAGACCAAGATGTTTATACTGTAGGTCGGAAATCTACACACACTCCATTACCAAAGTGTTAAAACCAGGAGGGAATTTCAAGAACAGATTCAACGTAAAATAATTCGCAATTTTCGTAGCACACTTTTTGGAGCTTGCATAGTAAGTCTATTCTGTACCTAATCCAAGAAATTTTGTAATTGAACTAAGTACGATCTTTTCTTAAAATTGTAGGCTAACTGTAAGTACGAAATGTACTTGATTCAAGAACGTTTGTTCTCATTTTAATAATTTTAACGGTTCTTTTTCTATTCTAGTATGTTTCGTACTTAATTTAAGTACATTCAAGAACAAAACATACTTAAAATTTCAAGTACAAAACGGCATAAATTCTATCCCGATCGGTCTAGAACTATCCCGCTCGTTTTTTTCTGAGTGTATGAGATGCGGTATCTATATATGAAGTGTCTTTGCCTCAACAAAGCCTTTGATTCACTTAAACATAATTTACTTCTACATAAATTGTGCTTAGTAGGTCTTCCATCCAACTTTCTTTGCTGGGTCATATCCTAATCCCGTATGGATTAATTTTTTTTGTATTGGTTACAAACAGAATTTCATTCAAATCGTTTCACTTTGTATCACATGATACTCCGAAACGAATAACAGTACGGGTTTCGGTTATTAATCTTATTCTCGGGGGTGCCACAGAAATCTCTCGCCGACGGTTGGTTTGTAAATCTCTTGAAAGATTCGTTGGTGCCACAGAACTTCTAGAGATTTCATTTTCTAATTAGAAAATCTAGTTGGAGCGCCAGATGTTCCAATTGATGTTCCATCTCTAAAAACTTATTTAGATGTGGGTTAATTCAATGATTAACTGAAATTTTACATTGAACTATATGTTTTATGATGCATTTTTAAATAATAATTCAATTTTAAGTCGCATTCTCCACCAATATAATGCAAAATTTAAAAATTTGTTGGCGCCAAACATGAGGTGTTAGTTTCCATCCCTTAAATCTAAAGGCTTGAGTAAAGAGCTTCGCGAAATCTCCTAACAAAACACTAGAGGTTTGAAACCAACCAAAAGAAATTTCTGTGGCACCTAAGAATTGAAATTTGGTTGTAAGATTTTTCTGTGGCACCCCCGTCTGTTTCGGGTATCGGTTACGGTTATTGGCTTAAAATTTCACTTTGACAAGGTACTCTATTTTCTTAGGCTGCAATGACACTTGCTTGTTTTACCGACAATTTAGTATTATTTTTTTTTTTTTTTTTTTACTAGATAGACAGTTGTTGAATTCGCCGCACAATATATTGCTCCTAGAGGCAGAGCAGTTGGCAGAATTGTTTTCGCTAGATACAATATTGTCGCTAGACAACAATTTTCTGGGCGGCTATTTTTGATTACTTATTTAGTTACATAAATTTACTTAATGCATCTTGCAATTAAACTTTTTGTTTATTTCAATGATAAAAATTCAGTTTTTGGTTATGAATTTATTAATTTAAAAAAAAAACATGTAAATTTTTCCCTTGAAATAGGTTGCGCTTCTTTTGTGAACATTTGGCTAGCTAAACCACGACGGACATGGTTAAATAAATATGTGATTCAGACCTGAAAACCCTCTGCAAGGTATAAAAATGCAGTATAAAATAAGTTGTCTTCTGGCTCTACGCACCCATCACCTGGGATACCCATTCTTAGATGTCCTAGGTCTCTGCACGTAGAATACCTGGCTGACTGTCAACGCCCCTTCACCCCCACCCACAACCACCAAACTCCTTTTCAACCCACATCACAAAGGGCCATAAGGTCTTTAGTTGATCACGGAATCGGCCGAGCAGCCCATTTATTCTAACCTAACCATCCTGTCACCTTATTAAAACATATTACATTTGTTTACTTTAAAATGTTGAATTGAGTCAGATGTCAACAACAGCCAGTGTGACCTTTCTTGTGGCACATACCGAAAAATTCGGGTAGAAATACTAGACCATCAACTAATTTCAGGATTTTTATGGCATATAATTTAAGTATGCACCGAATTCGCCGTGTTCGTAATATTCGCCCGACAATATTGCCGCTAGAAATTGTCGGTAAAAAAGCAAGTGTCATTCCAGCCTTACCAAGGTAAATTTCAAAATAAATGTCAACATATATTTCCTAGGTATTGTAAAAGGTATCAGAGTCATACTATAAGGTGTGAGGAATTGAATGGCAGGCAATCCCTCACAAGAACAGCAACAGACGGAAAGGAGGGGAATTTCCCCTTCGGCGAATTCGGTAGAGCGAATTCGGAAGCGCGACGGCGAAGAGAAACGAGAGTCAAAGGGGAATTGAAGCGTCGTCGACAGGCAACGGAGATCGGTGAGCCGAGCTAGAGGCCGAGATCGCAAATCGGGGCCGATCGTGTGCGAAGAGCGAGAAGACGAGATGATTTCTTGTTGCTAGGCAGCGCCAGAGCAGCGCTGCCAATGGATATAGCGGCAGTTGGAGAGCGTATGGAAAGGTTTCTGAGCGCCCAGATGGAGGTACCGTATGGAATGGCCGGACTAACGGCTTCGAATGTTCGAGAAGTATCCGAGGGAGGGCTAGCGTTTCGATTGGGTGTTGCTAGGCAGCGCGAGAGCAGCGCAAAAACAGTTACACCATACGAACAGCGCGGGAGGGTATAAAAGGACCAAGGAACAGACATGAAGCAGTCAGTGTCTTACGGGGAACTATTGCGAGTGCGCGTCAACGATTCAAGTGACAGTAAAAGTGCACAGGATTTCAAGGATACGTCAAAGGATCTCTCCAGGACCGAGAGAAGCGGGAAACGACTATCAGCGCGTAAAAGGGAAATAAACAGTCGTGCAGAAACGGTGAACCGGCGAGTCGGAGAGAAGTCCCGACGGGCCAAGGTGTACCGTAGCCGACGCAATATTTGGAGAAAGGGTACGGAACGCAGGATTTCGTAAGTGGTGAGCCGACGAGTACGAGCGATTGTCTCTACGTGTCGCAGCGCAAACCCTTGCTAAGGCGAACCTGCTAATCCGCGAAGTGTAGGCGAAGACGGAGAGCCGGCGAGTCAGAGCGAAAGGTTCGACACGGCCAGGCGATAAATCCTAGCCACCGCAGCGGCGAGGAAAGCTGTCGTTAACACAGCTCCGAACAGGAGGACGCGACAGAGGAAAGCCAGTGGGCATAAGGAGCCGGAACCGAGAAAGAGGCGAAGGTCGGTTGTTGGTAATTCTAGCTATAACTATTAATAAGATCCGAGTTGTTAGTTCTAAGCGCATTGTTTTTGAAGAATATATTGTAACGTGTGAATATACTGAACAAATCCCTGTGTTGTTATTGTCACCAAGGCTACCTTATAAATTTGTTGAAACGGACCTTCGACAACCCTGAGCCTAGCCCAAGCAAGCGAAAGGACGAAAAGGGACTCGTTACAAAGGGCTTAAATATAAGGTTTAAAAACAGAACAATTTGCTTTTCATTATCATTAAAATATTTCTTACATACTTTCTTGCTCAGTCTGTCTAGTCTGTTTCTTTTTGAAGTATTGTATATTGGCTAGGTACTCACCTTCAAATGCTTGTGTAAATTTCCAGTAGATTTGTTGTCAATCTTAATAGTTTTGTTTACACAAAGTCGACATTTGCCATTCGGGCTAAAAATTGTTCCATCCAAGATCAGCAGTAAATCTTTATTTACTTCATTATTTAGTGACCGATCCGTCATTGTTGTCAATTATAAAGTTTAAATTTTAAGAGACAATGCTGATAAAATTTCTGCACAATTTTTACAGTGCTTGGAAATAAACCATCTTTTGATAAACCCAAGAACACCCTTGGATTTGTAAGAGATGACATAAATATGATTATTAAAGCTTAACTTAGGGACAAAGCGTATGCCCAAATCGTCAACCTAGTAAGTCCGTTCGAGACCGTGTCCTCAAAATCCCAAAAGATGAAACAATACAACAATTGATATCGATACTTGGGCGCGAAGAAAAATGTTCCAAATGTGCCTCGTAATTGACAAGCTAAATAAAAACCTAGATAAGGTAAATAGTTCTCGAATTTAAAAATACTGCGGTAAGATAAAAGATACACAAAATATGTATCTAGGTATTAACCTAAGTATTTGTACCTAGGTACTTTCAAACAAATCATGCAGACAAATTTGGAATATCATTTATTCAGTAAATGTTAATACATTTAAATTTCTTATACAGAAGTTCTGATGGATCCAGGCTTTTTCAAAAATGCATTAACGGTTAACTAAAGGTTATGGGCAGCACAAATAACCCCTGAGAACATGCAATATTAATTTCCCTCCACCATTTTAACAATATTGAAGACCGTGCTGGACGACCTTCGACTTAGACAAACACCGACAATGTGACTCGAGTGAGCAAAGTTTTGAATTCAGACCGTCGACTAAGTATTTGTTTAATTGCCTAGATGTTAAATTTATCAAAATCAATGGTTCATGACATTGTGACGGAGCATTTGAACATGCGCAAGGTGTGCGCAAGGTGTGGTATCAAAAGTGAACTTGAAAAGTGACTTCTTGTGAACAGCTACCTGACCAAGTCCGGCATCCCAAAGCTTCCGCAGCCGCCCTGCAGCCCAAATGTGGGTCGCCCAGGATTTGTTTTTGAAGTGCTAGCATTTTGAGACGACAGAGGAGATCCAAGCAGCAAGCACCGCGGCTCTCAAAGCTATTCCAAAGAAGGCCTTCCGAGACGCCTTTAATGCTTGGAAATCTCGCTGGCAGCGCTGCATCGACGCAGAAGGAGTCTATTTTGAAAGTTTTTAAAGAATTGTAACGATTAACTCAATAAAGGGCATAGCAGAATATGCATACAAAAGCTGCCCCCACTCCGATCAGCACCAAAATTAAATATGTTGTTACCATCAATAAGAAACTCACTCTCCTAAATTTTTAGTCTTCTAGTCGCTATTCGAGTAGAGTTATGAGGGCAGAAAGATATATAAAAAAAACTCGTTTATCTTAAGAACCGCTTATCCGATTTTAACGGGTTTAATATATGTTGTAAGTGTCCACAGCACAATTCAAAAACTAATTCTTTGGCCCAAAAAAAATTATTGAAATTTTTAAATAATTCTTTTAAGGTGTTAGCCTTTTTGCGACACCGACAGTTTTTTTTGCTGGTTTTTTTTTTTCAAAAAGTCCCTAACAATATATAATTTTTGCGAGCACATCTCTAGAAGGAATCGTCTACGAATCGTCTAACCACAAAACTGTTGGAGATATGACGTTATCTCAAAATTGAGGGGGGCGTGGCAAAAATTGAAAATAAACTTGATCTGCGTGCAGATAAAAGAAGCATTTGTCCCATACATGTCAAACCTCTATGCCGTACCATCTGTGAGATCTGTTTGTTCATACGGACAGACGGACATGGCTATATCGACTCGGCTGTTGATGCTGATCAAGAATAAGTATACTTCACTAGCAAAAACCCGTCGCGCTTCGCTGCGCCTTCAACAGTATAAAACCAATGCACACCTACTTCCCATCCACATCCCACACACTCTCCACCCAATCGCCACCAACTTGCCACCCACATGCCACCCACTTTTCACCCACTTTTCTCCCACTTTCCACCTACATCCCAATCACATCCCTCTCAAATGCCACCCACACTTCCCGCCCACATCCCACCCACTTCCAAAACAATGAACGACCCACATCCCATCCACTTCCCAGTGGGCATCCCAGCGGTATTTCCAACATCGGAAAATGAAAACACAAATGAATTCTCATTTTGACCTTACAAACCTAGTTGCAAGCCAATCGGATGAAAAATAGTTTTTTGCATGCAAAATTTTCCAGCCATTCGGTACAGAGTATAAAAAACGAGAAAGGCAAAGCTAACTTCGTCTGTACCGAAGTTTTCATACACTTGAAATAGCTTGTCTCAAGGGTTCGCGACTTGGACCAAACTTCGCAGATCAGCTTAAAAACATTACATATTACCCATGACCGTGTTTGAGAGCAGTAATATGGAGAACAAAACAGTTTTTCTTACTAAAAACCATTTTCCGAACGAACATTTGTATGGCAGCTACAAGAAGTAGTCATCCGATCCGGTCGGTTCCGACATATTAGCAGCGTGCAGTAAAAAGAAGACTCTGTGCAAAGTTTCAGATCGATAGCTCCAAAACTGAGGGACTAGTTCGCGTAGAAACAGACAGACGGACAGACGGACAGACGGACGGACGGACAGACGGACAGACGGACGGACAAAGCTTAATCGACTCAGCTCGTCATGCTGATCAAGAATATATATACTTTATGTGGTCGGAGATGATTCCTTCTATGCGTTGCAAACTTCTGGGCAAAATTATAATACACTTTTCAAGTGTATAAAAATACTAAAAATTTCAGAATCAAATTGACATAACAAGGCTGTCGATTTGGTTCTGCACAAAAACGAAATCTTCGGAAAATTTCGTCCAGAAACCATGGGTCTAAAATGAATGTCTTCAATCAACTTGATATAGGTATGGTATTTCGGCATAGATTTTCTTCTCTTATAAGTTATTTTTTTTTCGAAGTGCGATTTCTAAGTAAAATACATAAAAATAGAGGAAAGCTAACTTCGGCTCGACCGAAGTTTATATACCCTTGAGCATGATATATTTCTGCCAGTTTTTTATTTGGCAGCTCTCTAAAATTGTGTTAAGACAGATAATAGTTATAACTGAAACGTACAAACACGCTACCATTGAAAACAAAAAAGTTTTTCTCACTAAAACTTTTTTCACGACCGATCATTCCTATGGCAGCTATACGCTATAGTCATCCGATTTGGATCAGATTTGACAGAATTATGTGTTAGCATATCATATTGATCAGTAACGAGTTTGGGAGCAATAGCATTGAAAACAAAAAATTTTTCATACCAAAACTTTTTTTCAGATCTATCTTTTGTATGGCAGCTATACTATATAGTTGCCCGATTTGCATAAAACTTGCTCAAATTGTGTGAAAACATAAAAAACTTATAAATATAGGATTGGTAGCGATAGCATTAACGAGAAGGCCAAGCTAACTTCGTCTTTGCCGAAGTTTTTATACCCTTGCAAATGTTTTAATACACCAGAGTTTAAGAACGCCAGCATTAAAACAAACAATTTTTCTAAATAAAACCCACTTTTCGACCGATTGTTCCTATGGCAGCTATAAGATATAGTCATCCGATTTTGACAAAAACTTCCAAATCTGTGTAAAAGCGTATAATATTAATAATCGCTGAAGAGAGACACGTTAACATTAAAAACAAAAAAGTTTTTCTCATTAAAACCCACTTTTCGACCGATAGTTCCTATGGCAGCTATAAGATATAGTCATCCGATCCGGTCGGTTCCGACATATTAGCAGTGTGCAGTAAAAAAGACTCTGTGCAAAGTTTCAGCTCGATAGCTTTAAAACTGAGAGACTAGTTTGCGTAGAAACAGACAGACAGACAGACGGACAGACGGACAGACAGACGGACGGACAAAGCTCAATCGACTCAGCTCGTCACCCTGATCAAGAATATATATAGTTTATAGGGTCGGAAATGAATATTTCTATGCGTTGCAAACTTCTGGGCAAAATTATAATACCCTTTGCAAGGGTATAAAAACAAAAAAGTTTTTCTCACTAGAACTACTTTTTCAACCGATCGTTCCTATGGCAGCTATATGCTATAGTCATCCGATCCGGCCGGTTCCGACAAATGTGCAGCATATTTGTACCAAAAGACTTCGTGCTAAGTTTGGTTACGATAGCTTTAAAACTGACGGAGGAGATAGCATAGAAACAGACGGACAGACGGACGGACAGACGGACGGACAGACGGACATGGCTATATCAACTCAGCTCGTCATGCTGATCAAGAATATATATACTTTATGTGGTCGGAGATGCTTCCTTCTGTGCGTTACAAACATCCGGACAATTTTAATATACCCTCTCCAAGGGTATAAAAAGAATTTGTAAAAAAGTCTGCAATTTGGAAAAGACGTCCTAACTAGTTCGATTTCCAAACCCATTCTTAGTTCATCCCAGCATGACTTTATTCGTCGGCGCCCGTTTTTGCACAAACCTACTCGAATCTTCTCCAACAGTTATTCAGGGATTTCTTAAAAAAAAAAACAAATTCAAAGGCTACATGTGTAGAATTTCTACACCTTCCGACCGGGATTAGCAACCCATTTCTTTTGTGTAGCTTTTCTGCGCGCAGCATTTAGTTTTCTTATTTCCTCGTAATGGGTTAAAAGCCCGGCCAAAAAGTACAAAAATCTTAATCTGAAAAATAACACATTAAACAAACTTATATTTGTTTTACTTACTCTGGTAGATATGAACTCCCGGCCCATTAGACTGAAACACTATTGGAATGATGTTTTAGACGTCTCCGCCAAGTCACGCGTGTAAGACAAGGCCCCTGAGACATTATTTGTGTTGAATCTGTCAAAGTCCAATAGTTGCTTGCTTGTAGTTCTCAAGTTCTAAGTCATCGCTCACGCTATTTATACATAGGCAACAGAAATTCGTGCATGATTCGTGTAGATTTTCAACACGCAGAGGTAAGATTTTGTAAATCTAAACGTTCATTTGGATGGTCTCCGATCCAACATTTGTGCGTTTTAAGTATGCTCTATCCGAAACCGTTCACATTACTTCTGGGGTGGCGCAAGGCAGTCATCTTGGTCCATTACTACACTCATAAAAAACTAGAACGAATAATTTGAGTACGGGGTCTTGGTCGTGTCTCTCATACCCAACCCCCCTTCAATTATTTTTTTTTAGTCTTTTATTTTGAGAATTATTCGTTCTTGGATCAAGTACTGAAACTCTTAAATCAAGTATGACGGGATACAAAATTCACTCTTGGATCAAGAATTTCGTTCTTGGATCAAGAATAATTGCTCTTACCGTACTTTTGAAAACGAATACTCTTGATTGAAGAGTGAAATTCTCTATTTTTTCTCTGAGTGTATACCATACTATAAGTGTCTATATCTATATCTATTTCTATAGATGCCTTGATTTAAGAATGGGCTCTCAAGCAATCTTGATTTTAAGTATGATTAGCTATTGATTTTACTTCATTTGGGAATTTCTTTCATTATTAAACTCCGGCATCCAGAAATTCTGAATCAAAAATTCATACTTGGATTAAGAAATTCGCTAGTGGAATAAAAGCACACACATGGGATGAAAACAGAAATGATTTTCGCAGGCAACAACAGCGAATACTGAGGTAATATTTTAATGCGGCTTATTGAGAATGTTGGCCATTTATGTTTCTTTAAAATGATTTTGATTTTACCCAAAAAAAAGTCGTTGGGGCCAGTACATTAGGCGAAGGTCACTGATGATCTGGTAGAGGTACCAGTGAAACAGCTGTATGACCACCTAGCCTCCTTTGTGTTGTGTTGTGTTTCCAGCAAATTTTTGAAGTTATGTACAAACACAACGAGACCTAGAGCCAGCGTACTATTGATGGTTTGATTATCATAAAGGTCGTTAAAGCACACACATGTGCAAAAATGTTTTATATTTTTCTAATTTTGCAGGGAACATGTTTTATTTTTTCATTATTATATTTATGTGGTCTCTGTTGTAACGCAAAGCAAATACTTACCGAAACCGAATATGGGTTTTAAAAGCAGCGTTCATTCGACAGAACAAAGAACTGCAAAAATCACTTTTTTTTATTGCCTCATACACATATATTTATACCCACATTTAATCAATCATAAAAACTCATTAATGAATATACTCAGCTCGACCGCAATGGCATCGAGCGATTGAGCCAGAGCTTTTTGTTTTGTTTATATTTATTCGTCGAACAAAGCTCAACATCGAAAGCAATCACAGTCATACCGCAATCTAGGGGTGTCAATATTGTCAAAATAACAATATCGGTAATATCAAAAATCAAAATTCTCAATATCGATATATGATATATCGAGCCCAAAAAACATCGATATATCGATAATATCGTAATTTTCTAAAACTTACAAAAACTGAAGAGTTATTTAAAATCGTCTACAGCATAAAACCTAAAATGACCATTGCTAATTACCATTTGATGGATATAATGCGACATAGTTTTGTGAAATTATAATATAC
Organism: Lordiphosa stackelbergi; assembly: GCA_018904235.1. Lineage (NCBI taxonomy): Eukaryota > Metazoa > Arthropoda > Insecta > Diptera > Drosophilidae > Lordiphosa > Lordiphosa stackelbergi. Next base: position 23,177 of record JAEIFU010002163.1, read on the forward strand.
TTATCAAGTAGCATATTGGCCGTGTTTAGCAGAACAATTTGGTTCCTGACAAACTCGAGTGATGCGGCATCATGATAGCCCATTTGAAATATCATAATAAAGGAGAATATAATATGTAATAGAATGCAACAGCAGAAACTATTTGATGTATAATTTTTCCTGATACCTGCTCTGGGATCAATGATTCTGCTAAACACCACCATTGACGTTTTTTATGTGTTTCCCAGTTATTCTGCTACTTTGCTCTCCAATAAGCTATTCAGTTCAAGTCATTGGCATATTTGACTTTCAGTCTATCTCTAAGTATCTGCTTATCTCATTTGATTAGTTCTCATATAAGTTGGTTGTAATACCAGGTGTATTTACAGTCTTTTCATATAACGTGCTCGTGGAACGATATTTTTGTATATTTTTTTTCAAAGTGCTCCTTAAAATTCACTTAATTTTTGTATATAGAAGGTAAATTTCAATATTTCAATGTGTTTGAAATTTGGTTTATCGGCTCAAAAAATATATTATCAGAATAACTCTTATCGTTCAATTAAAATATCGATATATCGATAAAATATTGACAACCCTACCGCAAACGCGTTGGATATCGATCGAGCAAATCTCAGAGTCGACTGGCCAGCGCAATGTTCTCTCTCTCTCTCCCTCTTTTCATCTCTTTTAGCGCCGTGTATGCGTCTTTGCAAGAGTTCGTTCATACGAGGTGATTTTCAGTCACTTTATATATATATTAGGGTGCATCGATTTAAAAAGTAAAAAATGGTACCACATATTCGTAATCTACGGTCAATTCTAAGATGTTTTCACCAAGAAACCATGGTTCTAAAATCAATTCCTAGATCCCGCTTTTTTAGTTGAAAATTTGATTTTTTTGAAATGGGTTTTAGCCACAGTTGTTTGGGTTTTCTTAAAATATCTTTTGTGTTTTTGATCCGATCCTGACGAAACTGGTATCAGCACTCTTGTTGAGACCAGGACTTTAAAACTTAAAGGACCAAATGTCCTTAAAAGGACAATTTTCTTATTTTATTATTTTAAGATGTATTTATAGACAAATCGTTCACATCAACGATATTTTATTGCTCAAAGGACATTTGAATTGTCCTTAAAATGCATGTAATTGTGGGAAATAATTTCAATTCGCTTTAATGTTTGTTTGTATCCACCTTTTGTTTGAAAAATTTCGTGACAAACTTACTTTGGCTACTGTACTGTTATCGCACACGCAATCAATAATACAGTCGATCTTCTGTATAACGAACCTCCACACAACGAACTTTTCTATATACCCAATTTATCAATGGACCACATTTTGGTGAGTTTTGCACTTCATATAACAAATTTTTTACTAAACAAAGTGTTTTCTTATAACCTTGAGATTCGTTGTATGGAAGTTCGACTGTAACTTACAAGACAGTTACAGTGGGACATAATACGTTAAAAACAATAAACTTTTTAATTATCTGTCAATGTAGCTATTTAATTTTGTTGCATTTGAATTAATTTCCTGTAACAAAAGGGCACAGCATATTGATCATTTCAGTTTTACTATTGACTTAAATGCAAATATAACGTTTGATTTAATTAAATTTCGTCTGCAATAGCTGTGATGCGACCCACGACTTATGCTAGGCATTCATAGCGGTACTTGTGATAAGCGAGATAAGAATTACAGAATATTAACTTATTCTTTAAAACTGCAGCCTACAATAATCACTTAGCATTCAAACAACAAAGGTGTCAGTACGAATTTCTCCGCAGCATTTATCTTTCGAAAATATATTTTATTATGGACTCATCGGCAATGTCAATTGATTCCTCCAATTTGGAGAGCTCAGTAATGAGTGGGTCAAATTTTGATCCACATTACGATATTACCGCTTTTGGCTTGCCAAGTGATTTCAGTGGGCTTAATTTGCCAAGTAACCGCGATGTTTTAAAATGCATATTCTTTTGAGCGAGCATGAGAAGGAAAAAACTCTGAAAAAGAATTCACATTCAATTTTTTCTGAAATTGTAGCAGAAAAATTGTTCGAATTTGGAGTAGACTTAACATTGCAATTATTCACAAAAGAAGTGTCGTTAGAAAACTGAAATGTTTCCTAAACACTTATCAAAATGTGTCAAAAAATAAGTCTAAGCGTGACATTTGGGCAAACTTCTTGGCAAGTTTAAACGATTTGTTTTATATTGCCAAATGTCGTTGCATAAAAACAGTTCCATGCTACTGTGGGGTCATTCCTAATCATCTGCAAGAGTTTATGATGGATCAACACAGCGTTCGAAAACTTACAATACCTGAATTATTACCAAATGTTGATGACCTTGCGACAACACTTCCGCCCACTACCTTAGACCCAACATATAAACCATCTGAAAGCGAGTTTGACACGTCAAATGTAGAACAGATATTTTTGCCGAAACAATCTCTGTATAATAAAAGGTATGATGCTTTGAATTTTGCTATGATGTGCGATAGATTCGGCATTTCCGACAGAGTGGCTTCGTGTTTGGCTACGGCTCTTTTCAGAGACATTGGTTTCAAAGATGATCGTGGTGACTTCATTATCATGGATAAGTCTAAAGTTGCTAGGGAAAAAATGAAGTGTAGAGAATCTGTTCGTCGAAATCAATGCAATGATTGCAATATTCAAGCATTCGCTTTTGATGGTAGAAAAAATAATTCGTATGTTATAGAGAAAAAAAATGAAAGCCATCATCCCAACATGGTAAAAGAATCCCACATAGTAGTTTTACAAGAACCAGAAAGCAAATTGTTGGGCTATTTAAAAGTTGACGCTGAAGATGCTTTTACAAAGCAAACTGAAATATTCGACTTTTTAAATAAAAAGAATATTTCTCTCGCTAATCTTATTGGCATTTGCTGCGATGGGGAAGTTACCAACACTGGCACCGAAAATGGTATTTTACGAAGATGCGAATTATCGCTGGGTAGACCGTTGCATTGGTTTGTTTGTTTGCTGCATTTTAATGAATTACCGTTTCGTCATTTGTTTACTGCATTGGACAAGTCATCTACGAGTGGACCACGAACTGCTAGTGGAAGTATTATGAAGTTAATAGAAGATTGTGAACAAATTCAGGTTGTACCCGATTTTAAATCTATTTTGTTGGAAAATATGCCTCCATTAGAACCTGATAACGAGCAAGCTCTTTCGACCGACGTAAAATATTTGTACCGAATAGCAAAAGCAATTTCAGATGGTTGTTGTTTAGACGATTTGGCCAGCTTAAAACCAGGCAAAATTTGTCACTCACGTTGGTTAACAAAAGCTAGTCGTCTTTTACGAGCTTACGTGACGACAAATTCACCGTCGGAAAATTTGGAAACTCTAGCAACTTACATTATGAAAGTTTATGTTCCAATGTACTTTAACATCAAGTTCTACAGCTCGGTTGCATACGGAAGTGCACTGCTTCACAAATTTATAAGGATGACGAGATATTTACCACCAAATCTTCGGGAAATTGTTAATACTGTTGTCAACAACAATTCGTATTTTGCTCATCCGGAAAGTATTTTACTGACCATGTTTTTTGATGACAGAAAATGTATCCGTGAGAGAGCCATAAAGAAAATTCTGCATTATCGTGATAATCTGTACGACCCAACAAAACTAAGAGCTTATAAAAAGCATTCTATTAATTTTGATTGTACGGAGTATTATGAAATGGTTAATGTAGAGGACGACAGTATTTTATCCGAGCCCCCATTTACTGCTAGCATTCCGTACGAGCACTTGTTAGAGTACATAGAGTTCGACGATCCACCATTGCCTGTTCCAGGAATTCCTTTACATATTCAAGCTACTGAAAGATGTGTGCAGCTGCTAACTACTGTTTCCCAACGCGTTGCAGAAAAGTCCCGAGAAGATGTAATGGCAGTTGCTATCGAAAGTCGGGCAAGAATACCAAAAATTAACAGCAAAAAGGACTTTTTTAGTTAAATGTGTTTTTTCCAAATAAATACCACGAAAAACCAAAAAAAAAATCATATAAATGCAACTTCCATATTTAGAAATTATTTCCCACAATTACATGCATTTTAAGGACAATTCAAATGTCCTTTGAGCAATAAAATATCGTTGATGTGAACGATTTGTCTATAAATACATCTTAAAATAATAAAATAAGAAAATTGTCCTTTTAAGGACATTTGGTCCTTTAAGTTTTAAAGTCCTGGTCTCAACAAGAGTGCTGATACCAGTTTCGTCAGGATCGGATCAAAAACACAAAAGATATTTTAAGAAAACCCAAACAACTGTGGCTAAAACCCATTTCAAAAAAATCAAATTTTCAACTAAAAAAGCGGGATCTAGGAATTGATTTTAGAACCATGGTTTCTTGGTGAAAACATCTTAGAATTGACCGTAGATTACGAATATGTGGTACCATTTTTCATTTTTTTTGGGTCCATACAAATCGATGCACCCTAATATATATATTTTTGCACTTCGAACTAAACTTGGACTACTTTATTTGCAAAGTGCCAAGAATCAGACCGCCAACAAGATTATGTGGAAGGAATACCGTACGCATCAAATCTACTTGGCTTTGGGCAGGCGGTTTCAAATCGCTCAACTTTTGTCATCTAATCTAGTAGGCCGGCATTTTTGAGCCCCTTAACATATAAATTCAAACAGCTTTAATATGAAATGCTAACGTTTATACGAAAACCTCTAGAGATTTCTGGAACACACCCGTATGAAATGGTTTAATGAACAAAATGAGTCTTATATTAATTTTTGACTAAAACGTAGAAACTTTGATATATCGCAACTCAACTGCTCAGTCGAACCAAGTTTAAATTCAGACTGCAACCGTCTTTGTCAACCGCAACAGAGCAAGACAGGGTTAGGATAGAGTCTGAGCGCCGTAGCAGCGCAGCTGACAGCGAAGAGGGACTTAGCAAACGCACTGTCTAAACATTAGATGGTCTTTGCAACGACAGAATCTGGCCTCTTTCAAGGCGATCTGAATCAGCGATGGCCAGCGAGAGCGAGACCAAAAAGTGAGAGTGTATTAGTGTGCGAAAATAAAGCTCCGTGAATTTGCTTCGACCCAATCGCTTCGAACTTTGTCGTGCGAATGACGCCTTTCTGCTCTTTTGGTCTCAGCTTCGGCAAGCGCTCGGGTCGTGTACATTAGGGTGTCCCAAAAAAAAATTTTTTTTTTGCGCACCGGCATTTTCTGAAAGCTTATGGAGTAAAGTATTTTTGAGATTTTTTTCAGATTATTCGAAAGACGTTTAGAGGCCGCACAAATCGAGTTTCCCACACAAATGCGTTTTTCCGTATTGATTTCAATTTTTACTTATAACATGGTAAATAACCACTATTTTCTTAGTTTTAAAATCAACATTTTAAAGAAAGATGTCAAAATTTTACTTTTATGAGCATAAACCATGAATTTTGGGTTTGCATTTGCTTGTTTAGGTACCATATATTACATTTTTTCGTAAATTTTTCATAAATTTTGTTAAAAACGCATTAAAACTTTGAAAATTTCTATGAAAGTTGAAAAAACTAATGATGCAGTTTAAAAGATGGTTAAATTTTTAAAAAACTGAAACTAAGAAATCCATATTTGCTTTACCGTTCAAGAGTTATACTCTCTTAAAGCATAGTACCCATTTCATGAAATTAATAATATTAAAAGATTTTTGCCAGTTTTGCATCGGATTTGCTTTAAACTTTGAATTGTGATGTTTTTCGCGTTTACTGATTTTTTCCCTGCTTAGTTGGTTAGTCCAATATTCCTGCTATTTTTTTCTTTTGCGGACAATTCATGCAACACAGTACAAACACTAAAAAAAACCCCGGCATAAGACCCTTTAATTATGACAAAGGAAACCTCTGTACTCATAACATCATACCCAGTTTTTCAAATGAAGCTTCGGTTCGCGTTTTACGGGTACTTTCGTACTTGCAACACACAACGACAACAATTTAACTTAGATTTAAATGGTTTAAGATGAAATTCTCTAAAACTCAGCAAATGTAGATCGCAATATAAAAAATTCACTTCAATCGTGCAATAGATTATGGTACCTCTCGAAGAAGGTAAACCTGAATTTTTGAATATAAAACGAAAATAACTTTAAACTTATAACTTTAAAAGCGCACGGTAAATTTTCATTAAAATCGTTTTTTTTTTTTTGTGATGATATAATGGGCTATTGCATAACCAAAAGAAATTTTACTCGACAGCCGAAAAACCGCGAGTTTAAGTACCATTCTTAGACTCACCCACAAATCAATTTATATAGGCCATAAACCAGATCTAATAATATACAGATCTGCGATTTCAGTTTTGCCAACAAAGACTTGGTTCGCGACTTATAGACAATTTTGTACTAGCAATTGCCTTAAAACAACATTGACCATTTAGGGTAAAACAAGCTTCACCAAAATTAAGAAATAAATTTTATTAGTAAAGTGCTTTATAAGGAGCAGAAAAACAGATCATATCATTAAAATACTTTAGTTCAGGACATCTTGGCGTACCACGATTTTTCCATCAAAGATAATTTTGATTAAAATTTTACTTTTTCTTGGTGGCAACGACGAATTTTGCTCATACGATTTATTGTATAATTTTTCGGTAGCTTGTAATACCCAAATGGTAAATGTTGTTCAAACGGAATTGCTAATTCAAAATGTGCTATGAAACGCGAAGCAAAGCATCCGTGGTGAATATGAAAACACAGTTCGAAATCATAATTCAATGTTTAAAGCAAATCCGGTGCAAAACTGGCAAACTTCTTTTAATATTATTAGTTTCATGAAATGGGTACAAAGCTTTAAAAGAGTATAACTCTGGAACGGTAAGAGCAAACTGGAATTTCTTAGTTTCAGTTTTTTAAAAATTTAACCAACTTTTACACTGAATCATTAGTTTTTTCACTTTTCATAGAATTTTTAAGAGCTATAATGCGTTTTTTTACAAAATTTATGAAAAATTTAACGAATAAATTAAACTAAGGTACCTAAACAAGCAAATGCAAAGCCAAAACTCACGGTTTATGCTCATAAAGAAAAATTTTGACATTTTTTTTTATTAAATGTTGATTTTAAAACTAAGAAAATAGTGGTTATTTACTTTACATGTTATATGTAAAAATCGCAATCAATACGGAAAACCCCATTTTTGGGGAAAACCTGGTTTTGTCGACCCCTAAACTTTTTTCGAAAAATCTGAAAAAATCCTCAAAAATACTTTACTCCATAAGCTTTCAGAAAATGCTACCCCCCACAAAAAAAAAAAAGAGATTTTTTTTGCACCAACTTTTATATTTTATTGGGAGGGGCTTTTTTTGGCCCCAGGGGGGCCCAAGGCCCCCCCCTTTCTCCTTTTCTCTTTGTGTTTTGTCTTTTTTTTCCCACCCAAACACCATTTAAACCAGGAAAAGGATTCGGATCGAAATTAATCCATATATTTGTTTCGGTTTTGATACTGATAGCCGGTTATGTTATTAAAGGTTATAGGGTTCTGGTATAAGAAAAACTATTTTTCGGTTACAAGTTTTTAAGTTTTTTTAGCGCTTAACGGTTACCGTTTCGGTTACGGTTATTATCTCTTAATCTCTTTTATCCCCATCCTCGTTAATGCATTTCCAACACATTTGCAACTTTAACAACTCCCATGAACTAATGGACTTCTTAATTTTAAATGGATAAGAAATCTGGAGTTCATAGCTACAGCTAATATATCACTCGACTCGCCTTTTTCATTATGGTTTTGCACTCCCCGGCTACAAGTCTAGCTGCCAAGGGGATGTCACCAACTTGCCTAGTGGTAAAAACACCCTGCGGCCAGCCTCGCCTCGCATAAAAAATGGCCAAGTTTAATTGATAAAGTTTCTGATGATGCCATGACGCCGCATTAAGCCCGCAACCGGGCTCGGAAACGCACCCAATTGTCCCCAGCTCGGACGGCGCAAGGGACAAAAAATCTGTTTGTTCAGCTTTAAGTTAAAGCATTTACGTGTGTAGCCGACAGTGATTCCCACAGCGCTCGTTTATACAATCGCAGGCAGCAAACTACTCCATGGACCGGACGACGCAATCAATGCAAAACAAAAAAAAAAATTTTATTCTGTCAGTTCATTGACGACATAAAAACGTACAGTGGGTGAGGGAGAGGGGGAGGGAGAGGCAGGGCCGTGCCCTCTGGCACACACGTGGTGGTGGTGGTGGCGCCGTCATCAGGTCGCTCAGCTGGTCACGTCGTGCTTGGCTCTGCTTTTATTAAAAACGCTATGCAGAGCACATTACAAGTTAATAATTCCCGTGCCGATCAGCCATATGCCACGCATACGTCCTGGTGAAATATTTTGCCCCTTGGCTGGGCGCAACATGAAACGAATAATTTTTATTATCCCTGCGCACTGCAGTGGACCGGAGTCGAGGAATAATGGCGTTTGTGTTCGAAAATACATTTATTTGAGGGCGTTGCCTATACACTGAGGGGGGAAGGGGGGGGGGAGGAGTGGGCAATTCTGGCCTTTGCTCTGTGGCTACGGCAGTTGACACAAATTGTCAGTTCATCAACGCCTACCGGGGCGTATGCGCGATGCGGAAACGGATGCGAATGTAAGTGGGTGAGTGCCGCTGGCCAGCGGAAGTGCGAACCAAACTGTCGCTTCGTTAGACTCACACGAGAGGCGTTCTGTGTGTGTGTGTGTGTATAAATCCTGCACGTTCGCCCATAACCATATTCGGCTTTTCTTCCACTACATTGTTATCTGCCCCTTCTCGGTATCGGTTGGTGTTGGTCGTTTGCCTTTGTTGCCTTGGCCATTGTTATTAACTTTTTATGGCTTATTACATAAGCATCGCAAATCCGACAACGTTTACGTGACATATGTCAAAGTCAAAGGCAGAAAAAAGGGAAATTTGTGCTTGCTAATTAAATATGTATGGGACAGGCTGCCTTTGGCCCGGCCTTGTGGATCATAAATTACAATTTAATTAAATTAAAATGCCACATTTCACTTTTCAATAATTGTGGAATTTATTTTCATAATTTGTCAAGTTAATTTGTGTGTGGCTGGTTCTCTTAATGCTCCAACTTTGTCTAGCATACTTTCAGGCGAAAGTATTTTTCAACTATTCCTTCGTCACCCACCTATTTACCTTTCAATTTAATGAAGTTGCTTAACTTTTTCCCTGCGTGACGTTAATCTCGGGTTAATCGAGGTGAAAGAGATTTCCCCATACAATTAGTTCCATCAGCCATAAGTCAGGGAGATCCACACTGTGATCCCACACACAAAAATCAATTGACAAAAGGTATTAAAACTTTCTTCCTGACCGAGAAAAGTTTTTTGGTTGCCTGTTGGCTGTTGCTCTGGCTGCGGAATCACAGCAAATGCTAAACAGCAATTCGCAGACATGTTTCCCATTAAATGGCAAACCAATATAATGGGGACCCGAGTCTATATCGTAAATTGTGCGCAACGAAAATGAGATACGTAGAACGCATACCAAAGGATTTATAAGTAAAACATTTCTGATTAGCCCCGCCACATTGGCTGGGCCTCATGAGCAGGCCAAGGACAGAGTCAACATTTCACTGTGGCCAGCCACTGCTGCACCATGGGCAAGGTGTCGATTTTTATTTCGGCTTAACTTTTCGCAAATTACGAACAGGGTTAAGTAAGAAATAAATATTTTGAGAGGGCAATGTTTAGGAAGGCGAAACCGCCTGAAGCGAATGCAGAGAACAGAAAGACTCAAAAGGACCAAAACGTCGCCATTCGAAGGAGTAAGTTAGAGAAATGAAGGCGAATTGCTGGCGAAAATGTATTCAAGGAATAGCAGGAGGTATGACGAGGTGCAGCGGTAGTGTGTATGTGTCTGAAGGCAAAGTTGCTGACAAATATTCCTTTGAAAATTTAGCAAATTACTAAAATATCTTAATATCGTTTTCATCAATCGTTTCAATTTGGCCTATCTGTGGGTTTGTGTGTTACAGTAAACAATACGAGCAACACGTATGGGTAATTATTTGGGCCGTCGATCAAATGCAGCAACACAAATGCGAAAGTGCTTAGTGCTTAGATTTTGAACACATAGCGTCTAGGTGCAGAAGCGCACATGATGCGTCAAAGCAATGCTTCAACTGCGGAGGCACAAACTATGCCTCAAAAAGCTACACCAATAAACCTGCATGCATCCTCTGTGTGAGAAACGGGGCAAAGAACATCGGGCACAACACCCTCAACTGACATGGGAGGTCTCCGACGAGTATACCCATAGCGACCACCAGGCTATAGTGAGCAACATCGGATCCCAGCGAAGGCATTACATCAAGCATCCAGTGCACACCGGATGGTGCGATAAGTCCATTGATACAGCATCACTGCTGGCAATGATGGAACAGCGCGCAATCTGCCTGGCTCAGGCAATGGAGAGAGCTTGCGACGCAGCAATGGCACGCAAGAAGAGAGGCGGAAACAAAAACAAACCCGAACATTGGTGGAGCCAAGAAATCGATCAATCTCGCATGAACTGCCACAGCTCGAGAAGACGGTATCAACGGGCGATGAAGCGATGCTGAAGAAAACCATTGGACCTACAGGCCATGCACCAGGATGAAACATTGGCCTTATTCACCAGCATACATCAAACATCATCCATCAAAAAAAGTTAATTGGCTTATGTTGAACGCTTTGATGAAATTTTTAGGTAAAAATGGTATGGGTGAATGCTATCGTTTTGATTTTAACCAAAATCACAAAAATTATCAATCATAGTTGCACTTCACATTCGTTCACCTCAACAATTGAACTACATCCATCGATTTTTTTGTCATCGATTTGTGCTGGTGAACACGGCCATTGCTTGCCTCTTTTCAAGCACACCGCGCCGCGCTAAAAAAAGCCATTAAGCGCAGTAAAGCAAACTGTTGGAAACAGCTCTGCGACCAGGCCGAGGACCAGCCTTTCGGTCAGGCTTACAAGGTGGTAATGGGAAAGCTTGCGAGACGGCCCACACCCACGTGCCCAACGCAACTAGTAACTATTGTCGAAACCCTGTTTCCGCTCCTGCCGGAAATTCAAGCGCCAACATGGACAGACATGGATGAGGAACCTGAACATAGCACGGATGCAGATGAGGTACGTGCGGCCCTATCGCGCGTAAGTGCAGATAAGGCTCCGGGACCAGATGGGATCCCAACCAGAGCCATAAAAATTATCGTCGAAGCCTATCCAGAAATATTCGCAGACCTATACAACTGTTGCATCCGCGAACGTGTTTTTCCCACCGAGATGGAAGCTCCAAAGATTGGTTCTACTCCCAAAAGGCGACAAGAACGCAGAGGATCCCACGGCATACAGACCATTATGCATGCTGGACACAATCAGCAAACTCTTCGAGAGAATAATTTGCAATCGCCTTGAGAACGAACTCTTGACCAGGCACGGCCTCTCAGACTATCAGTTCGGCTTCAGAAAGGGACGTAGACGACTGACGATTGATGCCATTTCGACTGTAGTGAAGATAGCTCGTGATGCCACCGCTGGGAAAAGATGGCAAGGAGGGACAAAAAAGTACTGCCTAGTCACGACATTAGACGTCAGAAATGCCTTTAACTCTGCTAACTGGACCAAGATCCTTCAAGCACTTGTAAGGCTCCGCATTCCCAAATACCTGGTGCAGCTGGTGGCCACTTATTTTGCAAACCGAACACTGCTATATGATACGTCGGAAGGGCGGAAGACACATCGGGTCACAGGCGGCGTTCCACAGGGCTCGGTTATAGAGCCGATGTTGTGGAACGTAATGTACGACGGAGTTCTCCGCCTAAACACGCCGGCAGGAGTGAAAATCATAGGTTTCGCAGACGACATCGCCATCACGGCAGTGGCTAAAAATCTAAGTGACTTAGAGGCTAAAACCACTGAGACTGTGGTACAAGTCACTAAATGGCTCGACGCAAATGGGCTAAGCTTGGCTCCCCACAAAACCCCCCCAGGAAACGCGTAGAAACTGCAACTGATAAGATCGACGGAGGCCATAAAGTACTTGGGTGTAATGTTAGAACACAGACTCAGCTTTAAAAGCCACTTGAAGTACGTAGAAGAGAAGGCAGTTAAAGCCATTAATGCATTAACCGGCATAATGGCAAACATTGGCGGACCTCGACAGCGAAGCAGATGGCTGATCTGCAATGTGGTCAGGTCAATCATACTATATGCATCGCCAATATGGGCCCCTGCGATGGCGGTCCCTTCTTACAGCCGTGGATGTAAAGGCGCGTACAGAAGATGTGCCCTCCGAGTGATAAGTGGTTACTGAACAGTGTCAGAGGACGCAGCCCTAGTTCTCGCTGGAATGGCCCCTCTCGACCTACTAGCGACAGAAAGTAGAAGCCCTCCTACAGATGAGTCGCGACGGGAGTCTACAATGACACAGTGACAAACGAGGTGGATGTCTACAACCAACGGCAGCTGGACAAGGAGACTGCTAGCGGACATTCGGCCGTGGGTGGGTAGAAAACACGGACAAACCGACTTCTATTTGACGCAGCTACTAACGGGACATGGATGCTTTAGATCCTATCTTTATAGGTTTAAGCACGAGATGGATCCGTTTTGCACACACTGTGCGCGGTCCACAGAAGACTCAAAGCATGTCTTTTTTGTCTGTCCTAGATTTTCTGCAGAACGGGAAGAGTTAAGTATAGGCATTGGGAGACCATTCACAGTCGTTGACTTGATGGATATCCTTCTTAGCTCGCAAAACAAATGGAATGCAATTTGCACCATGGCCGGAGAAATTATCCAGACCTTGCGTCGCGCTTAAAGACAGCGCAATTTAAATACAAATCCTAGACATGGATCTATTTAGTTGAGGCTTTCATGCCATCTCCCCCCTTGTGAGTAATACTTAGCGGTGGTACCGCGAGAGGGAATCGGAGAATAGGGGTGGTTTTTAGGGGTGAGGAACTCCAAGTCCCACACTTTGAGGCTTTCAATGCTTTCCCCCTATATCAAAAAAAAAAAAAACATGCGAAAGTTGACAGCAGCTAAAACAGATCAATACCACTAGCTTAAGCAAAATAATAAACATTTTGCTATCCCGAACTTTTGGTAGCAATTTCTTATTTAAGTTCCCCGCTGAGTCCAAAAATCCATATCACGATTTTATTAGTGGGGGCCGTTTTCAAGAAATAGCGGAAAAGCTAGTTTTTCGATTCTGAAAAGTACCTTTAGAAAAATGTGTTTATCTTCAGTATCGATTCATTCATTATAAAAAGGTAACGTTTTCTTGGATGGTAATTGAACGCCCTCTCATTCATTCATACACCACTAAACGATACACATAGTATGCGCTGTTGTAGTGCAGTTATTTTACGACGTAATGTACATTGATCTAAAAGGTATATAGAGTGGTAATGCTATTGAAGAACAGCTCCATGTGCGGTATGTTAAGTTATTGGATTTATTAAAGGTATATTTAAACAATTTATAACCTTTTCAAATATACAAAAAAATAAAACAAAGCGATTAAAAGCTATTCAAAATTAGTTTTTGTTGGCACAAAAGTTGACAAATTAAGAGCACACAAAAGCAATGTTTTTCACACTTCAGCGAGGTTTCAAAATGCATTGGTAGCCACATTTTTCTATTCGAGTTAATACTAGTCTCTCCTCATCTCTTAAAACTTCTTTAAAAATATTTTGTACAGGTAATATATAGTTTCTTGAGGGTAGTGGAGCATGCGGTTTTCCCACGGAGCAGGAATACATGATGATAGCCTTGTCCTTGTGTTGGGATCCTTCTCCTTGGCTGCAATCGTAGCTCCTGACCGAGCCTTCCTGATAGTTAGTCACGCCAAAGTCTTCGCATAGAAGGAATCATCTCCGACCACATAAAGTATGTATATTCTTGATCAGCATGACGAACTGAGTCGATTAAGCTTTGTCCGTCCGTCTGTCCGTCTGTCTGTTTCTACGCGAACTAGTCTTTCAGTTGTGGAGCTATCGAGCTGAAACTTTGCACAGAGTCTTCTTTTTACTGCACGCTGCTAATATGTCGGAACCGACCGGATCGGATGACTACTTCTTGTAGCTGCCATACAAATGTTCGTTCGAAAAATGGATTTTAGTAAGAAAAACTGTTTTGTTCTCAATATTACTGCTCTCAAACACGGTCATGGGTAATATGTAATGTTTTTAAGCTGATCTGCGAAGTTTGGTCGAAGTCGCTAACCGTTGAGACAAGCTATTTCAAGTGTATCAAAACTTCGTTACAGACGAAGTTAGCTTTGCCTTTCTCGTTTTAATATATAAAACTATTTCATGCCCATAGTCCACTGGCTATTTCTATTTGATGTTTTGTGCTGACCTCGCTGCGGTTCGAGAGAAGTGCGCAAGCATAATAAAATCAAGATAGAGCCACACACAGAGAGACAAAGACACAACATAGAGGAAAGGACTTGGAGGACCACTGCCTGCTCTCTAATTGAACTTGTGCGAACGTATTAAAGCTTATGTGTGAATGTTTGTCTGATTCAGTAGTCTCAGTCTCAGTCTCCGTCTCAGTCTCAGTGCTTAGGATAAATAAAAATATTGTGTTAAGTTTGGAACAACTGCCGGGAGCAGTGCTGGGCGTTCTATCTCGCTCTAAGTGTATTTATTTCATTGCCTTGAATGCTAATGATGGGAAAATTTGCGAATTTACGCCAGGCGGGGGCAAAGTCGCACTGGAAGTCACCCTGTCGGCAGCTGAACTGAAATGCTAATGATGTAAAAAGCTTGGGCGCTGAAACAAACGACAACATTTGGGCAACGCTGTCGAAATGAGGAAACTGACTTAACTTAATTGAAGTTGCCATTGGCTGATGGTCTTCCTATGCGTCGCTGTCTGCATTTAAAAGCAAACCATCCACTGCCACCATTTGCCACTGGGAATGATGGTGATGTGATCGGAAGCTCACTCGAAGTGATTTCGTAATTAATGAATTAGTAGAGTGGGCGTTAGTGGAGCTTAGCGGTTAGCGTTAGCTCCCGCCTTCACATCCACAAAATGTTTACTTACCGCGGAGGACGAGGTTGGAGCAGCATGCGAGTGTGAACACACTCTGGTATGCTGAAACTTTCACAGAAATTTGCGAAAGTTTAAGTTAGACATTATGTCGGGCAATTTGGCAAGCTATTTGCACATTGAAATTAAGTAGAGAGACGGCTATTAGGAAAGATTGGTTGTGATTTAATTTTTATATTCAAAATTGTTTATTCCTTTTTGTTAATTACAACTTTGAATTATGACTGCATAAATACCCCGTACTAGCATTATTTTGTGTGGCAGCGTTGTCGGTTGGAGCAATTGAACCGGGTCAACACTCTTGTCGTCAGATGGCGCTGTTTGTTCGTTAGGAATTTGTTCTGAATCTTGATTGTTTGGCCATTAACTGTTTGCTTGATAGTGAGGATTTGAATTTGTAGTGATTGTTCGCACTGCGGGCTAGGGTTAAGACCCCGCCCTGAAATGACTTGTTAGCCCGTGTCAGCCAAAAAGCAGGGACGTAACAATACGTCAAGAGAGAGACACAGTCACATTTTCGTGCTCTCTTCTTTGGGGAACCGTGCTTTACATCAGTGGCTGCCTTATGGAGAGGACAGAAAAGTGAGCTTGTATTGATAAACAAGAGAGCTCTCTCCAGAGCACAGTTGTTTTACTTTTAATTCAGTGCTCACCATACATTCACACAATCAGTAGCGTACGCAGGATTTTTTTCAGAGGGGGGTTTTCAGAACAAAAATTTTAGTATAGTAGTATTGCTCATATAAAAATTTCCCCCAAGGGGGGGGGGGGTTTAACCCCCAAAACACCCCCCCTGCGTACGCCACTGCACACAATCATGGTAGCTATGAGTGGCCGGCACTGCTTTACATCGACATACGCAACAGTATTGGCTCGACATTTTCACAAACTGTAAATAAAATAGACACAATTCCCAGCGGCGCAAATTGCCATTACAAAATGGGTTATTCGTGCGTTACTTTGCCTTTATTATGAAGGAAATACTCCCTTACAATCTACATTACTTTGCCATATGCATGGCCGCTTTGTAAACGGGCTGCCGACAACCTGCATTACTAGGTATTAAGGATGTAAGCCAGAGCCGAACTTTCCATTACGAATGCGTACATTATTATACCCTGTTCTCATTAAAAATGGGAAAAAGGGGATCAAGAAGTTGTGCAAATGTATGTAACAGCCAGAAGGAAGCACCTCCGACCCCATAAAGTATATATATTCTTGATCAGCATCAACAGCCGAGTCGATTTAGCCATGTCCGTCTGTCTGTCTGTCTGTCTGTATGAACGCGTCGATCTCAGAGACTGTAACAGATAGAGCCACAATTTTTGGCATGTATGTAGGTTTATACTGTACCCGCATCGAGTTTGTTTCAGATTTGAAAAATTCCTCCTTTTCCATCTTTTAACACCGACAAACTGTCTTCTCTCTGTATAAACGCGTGGATCTCTCAGACTATAAGAGGTGGAGCCACAAATTTTCGCATGTATGTAGGTTTATACTGTACCCAGATCAAGTTTGCTCCAGATTTGGCAAATTCCTCCACCTCCTTCTTCTAACCGCGAAATACTGTCAGTGCTACAATTTTTAAGCTTGAACCTAGTGACTTAGTACATATTCCGTAAGGCCCAATATCTGTCTATTCTGTATACCACTATATGATCCAAGCAGAAACACCGAAGATATGCAAGTGCGCCTCCCCACTTATTCAAATAAATTTTAAAATAAAAGGAGTTCAATGCTATAGGAACCACATTACATTGGAACAGGGTATTTTGCTGTCGGGGCACTCGACCGCAACACTCTTACTTGTTTTTAAAATTATAATGCAGAATGTTCGCAGTCTGTTTGTTTTTCCATTACTATCTCTCAGAAACTATCTCTACGCACGCGGCTCAGTGTGGCACACGCCTCACGCTCTGGCACACATCGAAAGCTAAACGTCGAGAAGCTGCAATCACAAGGGACCTCTGAAGCCTACAAAGCCAAACTCGCCCAACTGCTCAGGGAAACCTCCCCATCTTCTTCCGATATATGCGAACAGTGGAATCGTATATCACACTCCATGAGTACTGCTGCCAAGGAGATACTCGGGTACTCCGAGTCCCCTCGAAGGCGGTCTTGGTACGACTTGCTACTGCAGAAAAAGACGCAGCCTACAGGAGAACTCTGCAGTCGGGAGCAACGCGGGCTGTTAAGGAGCGATATCGGGAGAGAAAGAAAGACAAGAAGCGCCTCTTTAGAAGGAAAAAGAGCGAGCAAGAAAGGCGCATGCGCGAGGAAGTCGAGATGTTATTCGGCATGAGTGAGACTCGAAAATTTTACCAAAAAATTAAGCAACTAACAGAAGGTTTTAAGCCCAGAGTCGCACAATGCAAAGACGAACACGGGAATCTGGTCACCGATCCGCAAGTGGCGCTTAACAAATGGAGAAGCTACTTCTCCAACCTACTGGGAGGCGATGACGAACATGATGCCGCCTCTAGAGAAGTAGAGATGCCACCAATCGACAACATAGAGATAGACCCGCCGACCCAACAGGAAGTCTGCTTAGCCATACAGAGGCTAAAGAACAATAAATCACCTGGCGCTGATGAGCTGCCCGCTGAATTATTCAAGGCTGGAGGGGAAGAATTGGTAAGGTGCATGCACCAACTTCTTTGCCGTATGTGGGTTGACGAAAGCATGCTCGACGATTGGAATTTAAGTGTTCTATGCCCAATCTTTAAAAAAGGAGACCCTGCAGTTTGCGCCAACTACCGCGGGATCAGTCTCCTTCCCATTGCATATAAGGTTCTGTCGCGCATTATTTGTGAACGTCTTAAGCCGCTTATTAACACACTGATTGGACCTTATCAGTGTGGCTTTAGACCTGGTAAATCCACCACAGACCAGATATTCACATTACGACAAATCCTGGAGAAGACCTATGAGAGAGGCATCAACACACACCATCTATTCGTTGATTATAAATCAGCCTTCGACACGCCGATAAGGTCAAGGTTTTTTGAAGCCTTGTCTACCCTTGGTATACCAGCAAAGTACGTCCGTCTTTGCATGATGACGTTGAGAAGTACACAAAGCTCCGTCAAAATAGGAAAGAACCTTTCCGAACCATTTGATACCAAGAGAGGTTTTAGGCAGGGCGATACCTTATCGTGCGACTTCTTCAATCTACTGATGGAATATATACTTCGCCGGTGCCCACATGCCAACAGAACGGGCGCCTTTATTTATAAAGATCTAATGCTACTCGCATATGCCGATGACATCATCGGCAAAAACGAACGGGCGGTAAGCAGGGCGTTTTCAGAGATTGAGAGGCAGTCAGAACTGATGGGTCTAGCGGTGAATGAGGACAAGACGAAATACCTTGTATCCGCGGACAAAAAGTCCTTGCGTCTTGGACAATTTGTTACAATGGGAGAATACAACTTTAAAGTTGTTGAGGATTTTGTTTACCTCGGAACGACGATAACCAGAGACAACAACATCAGTCTGGAAATCCGATGAAGGATCACTCTTGCAAACCGATGCTTCTACGGGCTACAATGGCCCTAGGACAGACCCTTGTGGTACTCACGGTGCCTTATGAGAACTCGATTTTGGAAATAGTCCTGCACCATTTTTTGGAGGTATGCTGGGACTTCAGCAATGTTCAGTGCGTTCATAATGCAACTTCATCTGGCCTGTTGAACGCGTTCCTTATGTCCAGCGTTGCCACCTCTTGGCACCTCCTAGTCATCGTTGCGTGTCTAGCAGTGTTTGCCCACAGCATTCAGGGTAGATTGCCTCTTCCAGAATCCAAACTGCCTTGGAGACAGATAGCTCTCAACGGCGGCCTCAATTCTGGTAAGGCGCTTCAATATTACCGACAGTGTCCAGCATACAGAGAGGACTGTAATACAATGACTCGTTTACCGGTCGGAATAAGCACAAGACTCTGTGTCTTTCATCGCTCTGGAAACGTTCCCTCCTTCAGGCATGTATTGTAAATGTTTACAAAAGCATCTGGGTTTTGTTGCACTGCTAACATTAGCACGGCGTACGCGATGATGTCTGGGCCAGGCGCCTTCCCGTCCTTTACCCGTTTGACAGCAGCTATAACTTTGTCGGCCGTTATAAGCTATGCACCTGTTGGCAGGGCCGAAACGTTTAAACGCTGGAGTGGTTCTTATTATTAAAAGAGTGTCTCCACTATGCCTCACAATTGCTTAGGGCAGTATGCTGAAGGTTTCCCAAAGAACTTAAGTTTTTGGTCACAAGCTTGTAGGCAAAACCAAATGGGTTCTAATCTTCACCATCGCAAATTTTTGAGAAACATCTCCGCTTGCTGTCCTTTATAAGTCGCTTTAGGACCCTGAAATTCTGGTGTGCGCCTTGACCTTTGGTAGCTTCGCCTCGCACGATTACATTCTACTCTTGCATTCGCAATGGCTTTCTCCCACCAGTAGGTAAGTCTTCGGAGAAAGGGACTTGGGCTTTTTCTAGCCATAGACACATCGCAAGTGGCTTTGAGTAGTAGTAGGAGTAGTAGTTTTTATTCATTATATTTTACAAGTAAATCTTAAACTATAGCTGATTAGCCTGTTTACAATTGTTAAAGGAAGTTAATTAATAAACAAAAAGTTTTTTCAGTCCTTTACTCCTTCTTGTTTTCAACATGGTTGTATAAAAACCGTCCGTTGAAATTAGCAAAATGTGGCTGCTAATTGATGCCTGTTATAGGTAGGTGGGATCTAGAACATTTCGCTTATGATGCTGTTGCGGTATTGCAAAGCGTCTTTGATGAAAGCTGCAAGGGCTATCCAGTTTTCTTCGTTAAGCAAAGCTTTGAGCTCGTTTTCCGATAGGGATTGACGCTAAAAGTGCAACATACGTAACTTCTTTAAGATGGGGAAGAATCCAACAAAGTGAGCCACATTTTCCTTGGCACATATATTGCAGAGAACACAATCCTGCTGAGTGTTACTATTGTGAGGTTGAAAATTAAGGCTAAGAGTTTCACATCTCGTCCTGAAAATAGCGCTTATCCTCTCCACACCTAGACTGTCATCGAAGTAATTTTTCGATCCGAAGTTGAGGTCCAGTGATTTCTACAGAGTCCTCACTGTGCTCCTTTTTGCTTGCGCAATAAATCCGTACCTACTTCACAGATTTTGGCAATGATTTGATTCGTTTTCCAAGTCGATACTGACGCAGCACTCGTTTGAGATGTTAGACCATATTTCAAAGAACTGGGATATTTAGCCTTGAAGTTGTCTAGCTATGATCTTCAGCAGTCTTGAACTCTCCATATTCATTATTTTGTTTATGTAGTTCAAGTGGGTATGTACGTGCACAGAGAGGGCAGACCAGTTTAAGGTGAGCCTTAAATGACATATTGTGTGTCACTAGTACTCTTAGATTTTTGAAGCTCTTTACCTTTTCAAGGGTAACACCAAAGATATTAGAATATTAAGATGAGTAACGCCATCCGATTTTTTTGCACACGATTTTTTGGAGCTGACTTTTCAACTGGATTTTGGCTCTCTTGAAAAGACAGAGAGAGAGCGCTCTAAAGCCAGCCGCTTTTTTGTACGCATACAGGGACAGCCGACGACTGTAAGTGTGCTCACATATTCTTAAGCATTACTCACACAAGCAAGAGCATTCTATTTTTAGATTTTTAGATTTTCTCTACAATATTCGTGTAGCTTATCAATCATTTCTTGAAGCATTTACGGAGAATTGGCAAAAAGATACATATCGTCGGCATACATCAACACTTTGAACTGTTGTCCAGCAAAGGTAACCCCTTCTGGTATGGCATGTGTGATGTGGCAACATAAAGGGAGATTAAAAGTGGACTTAGAATACAGCCCTGCTTGACTCCACAGTTAGTGTTAAACCAATCAGAAAGTCTGGAACCGTCCCAAACCGATGCTGTGTTATTGTCATACAGCTGAAATATTGTCTTGTGCATTTTAGTAGATAGACCGATGCTGTTCAGTTTGTAGAACAGACTTCTTCTATTCACTGTATCGAATGCTGCTTTAAAATCAATCAAAAATATACATAACTATTTCTTGGACTGGAGATAAGACTGAGCAATTGAAGTTAGAACAAAGATGCCATCGACTGTAGAATAGCCCTTTCGAAATCCATTCGAATTTCACTTAGAAGATCCATCTTGTTAACCCATTCAGTCAAGCGGGAAAGTAGCACTCCGGTTAGAATTTTCATCATGACGTTAAGGCAAGTTGCTGGCGTTTTATAAATTGGGAATATAATGGTACGCTTGAAGGAATGTGGAAAGGTCCCTTGATTGTACATAATATTGTAGGCGTGTGTTAGCAGTTCTATGAAGTTTGAAGTCGGTGCAAATTCATCCAGCATCATCGAAACCATTTGCCTTTCCAAAGTTTCCACTTTAAAACAAATCACGTGATTAAATATAAATACTCTGATCTGTGTGAATGTGTTTGTGGCTGCATCAGCACACGGGATCGTTCGTCGCCAACAACACAATCTACGCTACGGAACACTCATACATATTTGTTGTTGCGTTCGATTTTGCAAGAGGCATAATAGAGAAAGAAAAGTGAGAAAACATACAAATCTGATGTGGGAATATTGCAGGTCTCCTCAAGAAGAAACGAAAATGTGACTGTCTCTGACTGACACTCACTGATGCATGTCTTCGGCAAGCATTCGGGTGAACTGCCAAGTGTGTTTGGGGCTTTGTTTGGGAAGCATTGGAAAATACTTTGGTTTGTGCTAAGGCGCGGCTCTCACTATGCGCAAAACAACAACAAACTTCCTACAACAACTGGTGAATTTAAGCCATGACATCGAGGAATAACAACCACAGGCTAGTGAAAGTTATATATTTTGCATGACAATGCGGGAATTTGAGACTCGCCATGGGCAGTAATCTCAATTAAGATTTATGTAACAATTTTTTGAAATAAAGCCGTGAATCTTCAAAATTATTGGATATAAATTGTGATTGGGATACTAATGGCGATGAGTGTTATTGTTAGGTTGTGTTTTCCTTCAGCCCAGAATGTGCTTACAGCCGCGTGAAAACAAATACAAATTCACAAAATATATCTTAAGCAAAAACAACTACAAGAAATAGAAAGAGAAACCCGTTTATTTTCGAATTAGAAACGAGAGAAAAGAGTAACATATAATGTTGTTGTTTCTGGTCTAAACGCGCCAATAACAAACCCTTAGCTCGGAAAGAAAGAGAGAGGGGAGCACGCATATGAATTTGTTGATGCTTAATGGTGCTCGTAGACCGTAAACGCTCCATTTATATGCTAAGACTCTTAAGACCAGGCAATTTCTTTGTGAAAAGCTTTCATTTGTTGGATAACCATCTGCAAAAATGAGGTGAAAAGCGTTTTTCTCCAAGCTGATCATCACCTTGGAAACTTTGGGCAAGAGCTTAGCCGGGAATTGCTTGCATTTTACAAGCCCAACCCGCTCCAACCACATTTCATATACATTACCACACGCACTTAGGTGCGTTGTTGACTGTTGCCTTGGTTACTCCTCCTGACACCACTCTAACAAATTGTGCCACCGAGACACAGGCAGCCAGCAGCATCCGCTGCAGTTGTAGTTATCCAGTTGCAGGTGCTGTGTGGCACAAACAGAGTGCTAAGAATCCTCTAAGACCATCGCGTCAGTAAAAGCCGCAACCGCATTTAACCTCCCGGGCCAACTGTGCTGCCCACTTGGCAAACGGCGACCCCAAGACCAAAAACTATTGTGTGCTTCTCTCTGCTTTGTTTTAAATGTGCACAGACCACGCCCCGCGCCCCGCGCCCCACGCCCTGCCATCCTTTTGCCTTGTGCTTTTTGCATGGCTGCATTGTTGTCGCCTGCCTCTGCCGCTGCTGTTGCGGCACTGCGCTGCTTTTAATTACAAAAGTTACGTATACGTCCTGTGCACCGTCGGTTTGCTGGTGCTGCAGGTGTTGCACCTGCGACTGACTGCCAATGCGACTTGGATGGGCTGCCAGGTGACGCTCAGGTACAGATTCAAGTCGTCGGTTCCGTTCGAGCACGTTAATTACCGTTGCAGAGGGATGGGATCGGGAGCGGCGGGGCGTGGCGGGTTGTTAGTAGGACGAAGCCAGATAATGGCAAGCAGGAAACAAGGCCAAAAATTTGTAGGGCAACGCTTATAAAGCATATAACTGTATAACTGTATAATTAGTGCCATTTTCTGAATACAAAATACCCGAATGAGAGGTTTATGTGTTTGCCATTGCAGTTGGCCAGTTTTATGTACTCCCCTACACGCTCGCCCCTGCTGGCCGTTTCGAGTGTTGTGTCG
The DNA here is from genome assembly GCA_018904235.1 of Lordiphosa stackelbergi. Classification (NCBI taxonomy): domain Eukaryota; kingdom Metazoa; phylum Arthropoda; class Insecta; order Diptera; family Drosophilidae; genus Lordiphosa; species Lordiphosa stackelbergi. The sequence goes on from JAEIFU010002163.1 coordinate 46,591, forward strand.
CTGCAAATGAATTCTAATTTTTTGCGCAAACTTTAAAACAAAGCATAGTGGGCCGTGTACATGTTCGTTCGTACATGTGTAGGAAAGGGAGTGTAATTCATACTAAAACAGTTGGCAGTGAAGGTTGAATAAGCCAAATTCTATTTGGGTAAACATTTAATTTAATATAATTAACTTAAACTCATTAGCTTATAGTTTTGCCTGTGTTTGCCAGAGAGTGGTGTCTGAGCATCAGTGTTGTCAGAATATGAGGTCCAAACCAGTTGCTAAGAGTCACAACGTTTTGATTTGAGTCAAAGTTTTTTTTAGCCGGCTCAAGGTCAACGGATAACTTTAACTCGAAATTGTATTGGATTTAGAAAATTTTCTAATAAACAGAAATCAAAGTCTTAGAAACTTCCAAAAATATGCCATAAAAAATATTTTAGGAAAAAACCTTTCTAATAAAATGAATATGAGAGATTTTTGTGATAATTAGGTAAGTTTGTCTAGTCACTTTCTTTAAATTAGTTAATATTATGCATGTGTACCACTTTTGCTTTTTAAGTAAAATATCCCTCAAATAACTATTTTCGCACCTCAAAAGGTATCACGGGAGCAGTGGAACCCCTTACAACAGCAACTACAACTCTGCCCTTGAGAAAAATTTCGAGCAATTCGGACTTATAAACCAACAAAGGATTACAAGCTTTGTGTATAAGTCAGCATCTGCATGTAGGAGCCAGCAAATAGACCGTCAATTGGCTCAAACGATCGCTAAAGGACATCACGCCTTGATTATTGTGTTCCGAGGATATAAGTTGCCAACTCGAAAATCAATTTCAAGAACACTTTTGCCAGATGGCCAATATGACGAGCAAACTATGCTTGGCAACTGCATGATGATTGGTGGCCAAACAGCAATACACACACATACACTCATAATCATGTGTTTTCTCTCGCGCTGAGAACACAAGAACAACTCAAGAAAAACAACTGTTCTTTTTCTTAGAAAAAACAAGAACGTATTAGTTTGGTAATTGAACAATATTTACCCAACACTAGTCTGGATACTTTAAATAAATAATAGTTAACAAGAAAGACTAACGAATATACTTCGTCTTTGTTTTATGCCCACTATAATTCTAAATAAAACCCACTTTTCGACCGATAGTTCCTATGACAGCTAAATAAGTTATCATCCGATTTTGACTAAAACTTCCAAATCTGTATAAAAGCGAATAATGTTAATAACAGACTGCAATTCTCTAAAATTTTGCAGAAGGTTCGGTCGGGGGTTCGAACCCGTAAAAAAACTTAGCGGTTTCGGTTCGAGGACCGGTTCTTGGGAACTCCTGAACCCAAAGTTTTGGTTCGAACAGTTTGCTGGAACATAAAAAAGTAGTTTCGGTTTTAAATACCTAAGTGATTAAATAATCTATATATATAAAAAGAGTTCAACCTGACTGACTGACTGACTGACTGACTGTGACTGACTGCTGCGTCGCACAGCCCAAATCATAAAAGATAGAAACATGAGATTTTCACAGTAGCTTTATCTAATGCTGAAAGTGAGTACTAAGAACGGATTTTGGAAAATTCTGTCGGGAAATGTGGAAAATTCGCGGAAAACTGTTGTATGAAACTTTTTGTTTTTCATCCGATCAAGTTCAAACTTATTTTCAAAGATCTATATGAAAATTCAACAACAACTGCATACCAATCTTCCGGAAAATTCACCTCCCCTGGGTGGAAAGTGGGTGGTCAAGGTTGTATGGGCGAAACTTTAATCGCCAGTGATTAGCTCCAAACTCATTTTCAAAATTACACATACTAAGACATAAAAAAGAGACTTTCAAATTTTGGAAAATCTATCCCCAAAGTCGGAAAATTCACGGGAAAACTGTTGTATGAAACTTTTTGTTTATTATCCGATCAGATTCAAACTCATTTTCAAAGATGTATATGAAAATTCAACAATAAGTGTGTTCCAATTTTCCGGAAAATCCCACCCGAAAAGTCGGAAAAGCGCCGGAAAAGTTTGTATGGTAAACATTTGATTTTCATCCGTTTGACTTGAAACTTGGTTCGCAAGCATAGTACGCCAAATATTCGACACGTGTTTTCCCGATTTCGGAAAATCCGCCCACGAGGAAAATGGCTGGAAAATTGTGCATGCAAACAACTATTTTTCATCCGATTGGCTTGAAATTCGGTTTGTTAGGATAGAATACGAAATAGTTTGAAATGTGATTTTCCGAAGTTGGAAAATTCGACCTGACGGTCGGAAAATTGCCGGAAAATTCTGCATGAAAAAAACTATTTATCATCCGATTGGCTTGAAACTCGGTTTGAAAGGACAGAATACGAAATAATTTAAAATGTGATTTTTCAATGTCGGAAAATCCGCCCCCAGGCGAAAAATGCTCGGAATATTCTACCTGCAAAAGAATTATTTTTCATCCGATTGACTTGAAACTCGATTTGTAAGGTAAAATATAAATTCTTTAGTGTTTTCATTTTCCGATGTTGGGAATAACGCCGGGATGTGGGTGGGATGTGGTTGGGATGTGGGCGGAAGTGGGTGGGATGTGGGCGGGAAGTGGTAGGATATGGTGGAATATAGGTGGGAAGAGTATGGGATGTGGGCGGGAAGTGGGAGGATGTGGGGGGATGTGGGTGGGATGTGTGGTTGGGATGTGGGAGGGAAGTGGGAGGGATGTGGGAGGGGATGTGGGATGTGGAAGGAATGTGGGTGGGAGGGATGTGGGCGGGATGTGGGTGGGAAGTGGGAGGGGATGTGGGGGGGATGTG
>JAEIFU010002164.1:0-49362 GCA_018904235.1 Lordiphosa stackelbergi
CAGCGGGAGTTCCTCCCACGCCAGTGGCAGTCTCAAATCCACCACCTCCAGTGGGTAACTACTTTGTGCCAGCGGCAGTAGCTACCTCAGCACCGAACCAAGGGATATTCCATACTCCAAACGCTACCTTAACCGAGATAAGGCCTCCGCTATCCGCAGGACATACACAGCCTACTGTAATTGCTCCGCCAGCAACCACTGAAGCAGCATTTATAAGTCAAGCTGTAGGAGGACCTCCAATTAAACCACCCCCCATAGGACAGGCATCCTATAGGCTGCAAAAGGGAACACGTCTCTACAAGAGTCCATTGAGTGCACAGGAAACAACCTCAACGGCTAGTTACGTCAGTCCCTTACCGCCTGTGGCAGCACCAGTTGCCAGTAATATATTCAATCCATTTGGACAAGCGGCTACAGAAGTTTTGAATCCATTAGCTAATCCAACTGTGGTACAAGAAGACAAACAGAAGCAGCAACAGGAAGCAAGTGTACCACTTTTTGTGGCACCAGAGAAACCAACAGAGAGTCAAGGCATACACTTTTTTGCACCAACTAATCCAACAGAGTCAACGAAAGGAGTAGATTTGGCTACAACTACATCAAGCGCCGCAATTGAATCAACCCCAGAGGCAACTCTAACAGCAGCTGTTCCTGAAGCCAGCCAAATTCCAACCACTGAGAACACTCCAGAAATTCCTTTATTTGTACCTGTGCCAGCTGAAACTGGTCCAGGCGTTGCCTTATATCCACCATTAACAAGTTCGGCTCCAGCTGAAACTAGTCCAGGCGTTGCCTTATATCCACCATTAACAAGTTCGGCTCCAGCTGAAACTACTCCAGGCGTTGCCTTATATCCCAACAAGTTCTGCTCCCGAAATACCTGCAGCCAGCTTAAACACTCAGACTACGGAAACATTCTTTAATCCCTTTGCTCAAACCATAACCACACCCTTGGTACAGCCACGTCACTGAACAGTTAGTGCCACCGCCCATAGGATTTGTTCAACCTGCAAATCCCTTCCACCAACCTGACAACGTGGATAAACCACCACCGGCCATCTCTCCTCTGCATAGTTTCTTTACACCAGCTCCACAATTAGCTGGCACTGCAGAGGACTTTAACTTTTTACCCGCTTTACCTCCCCAACACGGTATTGCTCCACCACCTTTGGCCGAGGAAGAGTCTGTACCAACCACCACGTCGTCTGCTTCTCTTCCCTTGGGTTTTGACAATTTGCTTACTCCCACACAGCAAGCGTCGTCCACTTTGTTTTCCAATTCTTATCAAAATTCAAGTATCAACTCTTACACTGCAACCAATCCACCACCAACAGTTGCTGATTCATCCAACTTCTTTGATCAAGTCAGCCAACCGGATTTACCCCTTAACAACGCCAACGAGGATCAACGTATACAAAACTTTTTCAATAATCCTCCACTTCAAGATCAGCCAGCTGCTCCAGGTGAACTGAAATACGATATAGTACACAGCGGTTTGTCCATTAGGCAGGAACGCTCTCAAACCCCATTTCGAATTTGGTAGAGCCACCCTCATCTGCCTGTTCGGAGTTTAGCACGGTACAACGTCAGTTAAACACAGGAGAGGATTTGCTGCAGTTGCATCAAGCGGAATTACCCGAGGAAATATTGAAAGAACTACGCATGGCTAGCGAGAAGAAACAGGGCTCTCCACCCATAGCCATAGTGAGTGATCCCTTTTATTACCCCAAAGATTTACTCATCCCTTTCATTCCCTCTCTAGATTTACACTCCCGCTGTGGTCCATTGGTTCTACAAGCGGAGTGTGGGCAGTAAATTTGTGTGGACTCCCTTCAGTCACTATGATTCGGCTTTGCTGGAGACCAGTCTAAATTGTGGTAAGTGTTTGATACTCAAATTTACTGATTCATCTCTTACTTTCTGTCCTTCCCCCTTCTTCCAGATGACTCCTCTTTGATTGTGCCCGTGGAGGGTGGTCGCTATGATGTCAACATTAAGGAACGCACCAAAACTCCCGTCTATTGGGAGAATAAAGCCATTGAAGTGCGTCGTTGTTCTTGGTTCTACAAGGGTGTGGATTCCAAATATGTTCCCTATACCGAGGATACGGCTGCTTTGCTAGAAAGGGAATACCGTCTGGCCGCCGAAAGCGGTGAATGGCATCAGAAGATTATGCTGGCTGGTGGCGAACAAGTTGTATTCCATGGACCCACTGTCATTGTTCATTTTCTACCCCAGCAGAATGCCGACTCTTGGGGAGCCAGTACACAGAATACCATGCGTCCGCGTGTAGTGAAAAGAGATCTGGATGATTTTATCATCGAACAGGGCGAGTCTCAACGAGTGGATCATTTACTATTAATGGTTCATGGCATAGGATCGGCCTGCGATTTGAAAATGCGCACCGTCGAGGAAGTGGGTAAGTTTCTCTTATCAAGCTAATTTTTATAGAAAATTCAAGTGTTTTTTTCTTTCAGTGGACGATTTTCGTAATATTGCCCAGCAGCTGGTTCAGTCGCACTATAAAAACTCCACCGACATGGGTCTAGTGGGTCGTGTCGAAGTGTTGCCCATCTCTTGGCATGGTCATTTACATTCCGAGGAATTGGGCATTGATGAGAAACTTAAATCAATTACTTTGGAGTCAATACCACGCCTGCGCAACTTTACCAATGACACTTTATTGGATGTATTGTTCTATACCAGTCCCAAGTATTGCCAGAAGATCATGAACACGGTGGCCGACTCTTTGAATGAGGTGTATCTAAAGTACAGATCAAGGCATCCAGAGTTCAATGGCGGTGTCTCAGTGGCTGGACATAGTTTGGGTTCCCTAATACTGTTTGATTTGTTGTGCCATCAAGAATCGCTAAAGGAGTGCGAGGAGGAGAATAAGGTGAGGGGCATTCCTTAAGTATAACACTTTTTCTTCAAGAGATCTTTAATTCTTGTTGTTTCATTTTCCTGTGTAAGCTATTTTTTTATACACCCAATTCTGTCAAGTTTGATCCAAATCGGAAGACTATAGCATGTAGCTACCAAAGGAACAATCGGTCGAAAAAATAGTTGTAGTGAGAATAACTTTTTTTTTCAATGGTAGCGTCTTTATACTTTCCTTCGGTCGAGCCGAAGATAGCTTCCCTCTATTTTTAACTTTATTTTAGTTTATCTTTTAGTCTGCCTTCCATCTATTGTTTAATCCAATCGTTCTGACGTTTTTTACTTCACTACTTTCCTAATTTTTAACTTCTACTTTTAAGGCTGATTTTCTTTTGCAATCTTCGTTCCCCGCTAACTTCCATCTATATTTTTTCCAATATGTTTTGCTTTTTACTGCGCTGGCTCTATGTCAGTGGTGAAATTATAATACAATACAATCAACATAATTCAATCAAAACAATTCAAAAGCAATAAAGTCTGCTGATGAGGGAATTGGAGATTTTAGTATTCAAATAAATTCGGTGTAAAAAGGAAAGAACTTTGATTGAAAACCCTTATAATTTCTTTTCAATATTTATTTCTTTTCTTCTTGCTTTTATCTATTATTTCGACTTTGCTTCCTTTTTTCTTCAAATCTGCCTTCCTTTTTCATTTCTTTTCGTTCCTTCATTTCCTTTCCTTTCATTCTCTTCTTTCATATATTCGTATATCTATTCTTCCTCCCATTAATGGTTCTCTTTTTCCCAACTTTCCTGTTTATTTTTCAATATTCTTTCCTTTTATTTTCACCCGTTCATCCTTTCTTGCCGTCATCTATAACTTTATTCTTGCTTCCTTTCTTATTTCAAATCTTTCATTCTTCCATTTCCATTAGTTCTTCCCTCCATATTTTTATATTCTTCTTCCATTCATTCTTTCTTCTATTTTGATATCCATTTCTCTCCTTAAAATATATTAACTCTTCTTTCTTCTATTCTTTTTCCATCTTTTGTTCCATCCTTCTTTTCATCTTCAGCGCTGTAAATGATTTTTCCCTTTTACCTTTTCTCATTTCAATTTTTCGATTCTTCCTTTCATCTTATATTCTATTCTTTCTTTCCTTCTTTACTCCTTCTTCCATTCATATTTTCTGCCATCCTTACATTCTGACATCCATATTACATCCATACTAATATTATAAATGTGAAAGTTTGTATGTTTGCCCGTTTGTTACTCAATCACGCACAAATGGCTTAACGGATTCGGATGAAATTTGGTACTCAGATAGTTAATTACCTGGACTTGAACATAGGCTATATATCTTTGATTTAAATTCGTCAAAAAACGCGAAATTTTGCAAATGGTTATAAGAGTCATGCACAAATGGCAGAAAGGATTCGGTAAAATCAACTGATAATGGACTTGAACATAGGCTATATAGCTATAAAACGCGAAATTTGCAAAATTATTTTAAGAGTATATATTAAAACGCTTGATTAGATGAAAATGACAGAAATTGGTAAATAGAAGGTGTTGATCAAATGGTCAAAAAAAGTCGCGAAATTTTTCTAATTTTTGTATGAGTTTTGCCATAAAAGGAGACGGGTAAATTGACGGGTCAAGATTAAGCACAAATACACAACATTTTATGATTAGCTCAGATTATCATAAAAATTCTAATAGTTGGCCATTAAAGACGGGTAAATGGGAGGTGTCGGTCAATATGTTTAAGGAAATTGTAACTGTGCCAGGAGATAATGGCCAATTTAAAACCAACCAAATGAAATTAACACGGCGCGCAATAAAATTAATCAGCGTTCTTTAATGTTTCAGTTCTCATGTGCAAGAAGCTGCCTGCTTTTTCAAAATTCAAATGCTTGTCAAACGCAGCGAACTGCAACTGTCTCAGCTTGTATAAGAGAACAAGCTTAGGCAGACGCGCAGCTGCAATTTCTAAATATTGAACAGGCGAGGAATAAATATTACAGAGAATTAATAAGCTCAATATTGGTGGCAGATGGCCCATGAATTTAGTTATGTTGGCAAAGTTAAATTTAACATGGGCGGCGATGATCAGGGGTTCTGCCCCGAACAGTAACATTTGCAATATTCTCATTTGAAGTTAGATTGACATATAGACGGGTAATAGAAAGTGTAGATCAAACGGACCAAAAATCGCGAAGTTTTAAAAATTTATTTTTTTAGTTTAGATTATCCTGAAAATTGAGTTAATGGCAATTGACAGATAAGCGTCACTTCTTCGTTTTGTTTTTTAAAATTCTAAGAGGGTGCGTAGCAACCCCGGGTACCTGCTAGTCTTTTATAAACTTGTTCTTCCTTCCATTTGTGATTCCCTTTTTCCTTACATTTTTTCTTCCATCCTAACTGATATTTTTTTTGTTTTCTTTGTTCTCTTCTGTTTACATGCATTTTTCTAATTTCCTTTTTTTTAATTGTTTTACGTTTATTTTCCTATCATTCGTCCTTTCACTCTTCTTATTCCTTTCTTCTTTTCTTCTTCATGTCCATTACCTCCTCCTTTCATCTTTTCCTTCTTCGTTCGTTCCATCATTTAAATCTATCCATCTTAACTTCTATCTTTACCTCCTAATTTTCTTTCCTTCCCAAATTCCATATTTTCTTTTCGACCTTCCTTTCGGTTTCCTTTCCTACTTTCTTTTGATAAATTTTTCACTTTCATTTATTTTTCTTCCTTCTTAAAATAGTTTTTTCCATCAATTGTACCATTCTTTCCCTTCCACATTTCTTCCATAGTCTCTTTCAGTTTCTCTGGCTTTCATTCTTCCTAAGTCGTATTCTTCCATCTATTCTTTGGTTCATTCTTTCTTTCATTCTTTCTTTTTTCATATTCCATGATTTTTTCAATTTTCCATTCCTCATTCCGTCCATTATTCTTTCATTTCTCTATTCTTCATTTGCATTTACCATACTGGCTTTTCTACCACGCTTCCTAAATTTGAATTGTTATTCTTCGTTAAATTGTTCTTTCCATTTCTTTCATTTTTTCTTCCACCCTTCTTTCCCAGTCTTTTTTTTTCAATCTTGCCCTTTTATCTTTCACACTTCCTACCTTGAGCTTATGTTTTCCATATTTTTCCATTGTTTACTTCAATGTTTCTTACATTCTTTTTTCTTTGTTTTTATTCTTCCATCTGTTCTTTTAAATTTGTTTCCATTCTTTGTCCTTACTTCTTCCTTCATCATTCCTTCTAATCATCCCACTTTCTCTCCTTTCTTTCTTTCCTTCTTCTAGCCATCGTTTCAAATCTTTTAGTCGTCCCTTTTGAACCCTTCGTCTTTTCAGCCGTTCTTCCTTTCATTTGGTTCTCTTGTCGATTCAAAAAATTCATCCTCTTCTGTTTAACTTTAATCCTAACTTTCCCATCTCCTTTTCTTAGGAGAATCCCGATCAACTGCCGTTAAAACAGAGCTCCACAAGCAACAACAAGCAAGTACAGTTGCCCTCAAATGATCTGCTATCCAAACAGGTCAGCTATGCCATGGCCCCGGCTGGTACTGGTCAGCCTGTCATTAACTACACCCAGCTCATCTTCCAACCGAAGAAATTCTTTGCCCTGGGCTCACCCATTGGCATGTTTGTGACCATTCGTGGCATCGATAAGCTGGGCCTCGACTTTCGTCTGCCCACATGTCCCGGCTTTTACAATATATTCCATCCATTTGATCCGGTGGCCTATCGTATTGAGGCTTTGGTCAATCCCGACATGAATGGCATACGCCCTGTCCTCATACCCCATCACAAGGGACGCAAGCGTATGCATCTCGAGTTGAAGGAGACCATGACACGGGTGGGTGCGGATATCAAGCAGAGATTCATGGACACATTCAAAACCACCTTGGACAGTGTGAACTTTTTGGCCACTGTCACCAAAGTAAAGAAGGAGGCAGAGGAGTCGTTGGAAAAGGTGGTGATGCAGGTGAGTAGTTTGAGTTACATTTTAGAAAGAGATCAGAGCATGAACGTATCTGCCTTTAAGCAGAGTTCCTCACATCTTTATCAGCAAAAGCAATTGGAGGATCAAGATGAAAAATCAACAGCCAGCACCTCGACAAAGGCAAGACAACGTACCGACTCCGATTCAACCACGGCCTCCGATCCTGATTTTGTAGAACTGGACTTCCCATTGGGCAAGATAAACGATTCAAAGCGGGTGGACTATGTGCTGCAGGAGGCACCCCTGGAGTTCATCAATGAGTACATATTCGCTTTGAGTAGTCATGTCTGTTATTGGTGGGTAACCCAACAAATCCATAAATTAGAAGTCAATTTTTAACCGCTTTTTATATTTCTTAGGGGCTCCGAGGACACCATCCTATTTGTGATGAAGGAAATCTATGCCGGCTTGGGCATCAGCTCCGATAGTCAAGTTCCCCAGCAATCCATGACCATAGAGAGGCCCAGCTCACGCAATGGCAGTTTCAGCCAGTCACTGTTGCCGATGTGAGTTGACCCTAACAAAACTGGCCTCTCCCGGCTCCACACACACAGAAACCTATTATAAATATTTAGATACAAATTTATTTAGCTATGTTATTTGTTAGCAAAATCATACAAAGAATTTTTACAATGTGCAACATGAACTTGGTTAATGGTATTATCAGAATCAGAAGAAAGTTTACGCCGTCGCATTAAAACCTGAATGAAATGTGGGTCAAATGCTTTCCAACTATACAAAATATCAGTTTCCATTCATATTACACATATTATCTCTATCGATGTGCACGCTCTGAAGAGTGTTCTGCTGTTTGTTATTTTTGTATTGTAATATTCCGTTTATATATATCATTGACTTTGTAATTTTTATGCTATGTCTATAATTAATATCAATTATAATAAAAATTAACAAAGCAAAACGCGTACTGATGTTGAAGGATGTGGATTCACCCAAAGACATATTTATGTGGAATATTAGAAAAGGTAAGAAACAGCAATATATGGAAGGCAAATGCAAATGATTGTGGAAACCTCTTTGTTTTTAATAAATGAATTGGCAGAGGATGTTGTTTCACAAGTAGCTCACGAAAATCGAGCAAGGCTCTGAGGCTTTACGTTGTTGCGGTGGGAGGAGGAAAGCAAGCCGCCACTTCAAAAAGAAAAGCCCTGCGACACCTCAACACAGTTTGTAAAGGCACTACCATTCAGCTCCTCCCAGAGAAGAGCTTGATAGGGGATGCCCATATTCTCATACAAGATAATCACAAGGAATGAAACCCGGCGCCTAGTTACGGAACGGTGAAATAATCTTCCGGCTTGCGCTGTAGCTCGGGTCACGTGGTCCTCGTTTAACCTGAAATGGAAAACAGCTTACTTTTGGTCTGGGCCCTAACGGGTTATTGCCTTATTTTCAGGCATGCAGCTCGCTTAGAAGAACAGGAGGAGACATTACTTCATCTTTTGCCATTGCTGGGCAGCTCTAAGTAGAAGGAAAGCTCAAAACTTTTGGTCACGCACTACTAATTGGGTCAGTACAAAAATATAGAATGAACAAATTTTAGAATTACTTCTTGGCGATGTCCCGTGCATCGTTAAGGATTCATAGCTAGAGATGGGCTCGCGACGGGATTCCAGCGGGGACCCGAGAGAAGTAGGGGATCAGGCGCGATGATATTGAATTGAAAAACTTTGTTGGTAGGGATCGGGACGGCAGCCGTGGTCAGGATCGTGAGCGAATTGTTGATTTTTTACGGGCACCGCAGGGCCGGGCTTACAACAAACATTAAATGGCAAGTCTTGGGAAAAATTAAAGGAGAATTTCTGGAGCAGTTGACTAATAATATAAATTGCTAGCGAACTGGCCCCATAGGAGCCACACATTACCTTACGGTCCATGACATATTGTCTAGGCTATATAAAAACAATATTTTCATTGGTCTGGTTCCTTTTTGTCAAATGTTTTGACTTCAAACCAAGTCTACACTAACAGTGATAACTTAAAAACTTTAAATCCAATTTGAGTAACTAAACATTAAATTTTTTTTAATATAGGGCCTTACATTTTCCATACGTCAAAAAAGTCCCCCTAATTTGCTTTGTACTAGAGACCTGCGATTGGCTCCGGAATCGTACGAATGAGTAAAAATAATCGTTGTGTGAATAAAATGATTATATTTTTTATCTGTGTTACTTTTTGACACGATGCCGAGTAATAATCATGGCATCGTACGAGTATAATCAACAGCTTACTATATTTGGTTGGAGTAAAATAAATTTAGGGATAAAATGATTATTTTTGCTATAGCGAAGAAGTTGCAATCGTTGTTGATTTTCGCATAGCGATAGCCGCGCTTAGCTGGCACTCACACATAGAGCAAACCAATGTATATTTCAGTGGTCCCCAAACATAGCCCCTGGGCGGCAAAAACACACTTGGCAGTTCACAGCGAATGCTTGCCGAAGTAGGCACCACTGAGTGTCACATAGAGACAGTCACATTTTCCTTCTGTTCTTGGGAGCCCTAGTATATTCCAACAGCAACTTCGTATGTTCTCTCTCTCTCCTCTTTCTCTCATCTACCTCTTGCAAAATGGAACGCAACAACACATATGTATGAGTGATCCTTAACGTAGATTGTGTTGTTGGCGACGAATGGTTTCGTGTCCTGATTAGGGATATTCACCCGCGTTAGTTCTATTTCAAATATTCCCCTTTGTTCAGAATTTAACAAATTTCAGAAATTAAATGATTATTTTTTTTGATTATAAAGATTAACGATGCCTACGATGCAACGATGCCTACGATGCCCATTTTAACAGCTAGGTATTCGGATAATTTTTTACTCATACTCGGCGATGCCAAACATGCTAACACTTTTTTTTCTTACTTTGTACAATGAAACTAACTAAAATTCTTTACCTTCTCATCTTTCCTTATATTTATACACTTATTGAATGTGTGCAATCGCCAAGAAGCCATCATCCAACATAAAGTGTATATATTCTGATCAGCATGACGAGCTGAGTCGATTAAGCTTTGTCCGTCCGTCTGTCTGTTTCACCCAAATATGTTCCTCAGTTTTTGGAGCTTTCGAGCTGAATCTTTGCACAGCGTCTTCTTTTTGCTACACGCTGATGACCACCTACTTTAGCTGCCATACAAATGTTCGTTCGAAAAATGGGTTTTAGTGAAAAACTGTTTTTGTTCTCAATATTATCGCTCTCAAACACGGTCATGGGTAATATTGATTTTGCGAAGTTTGGTCGAAGTCGCTAATTGTTGTGACAAGCTATTTCAAGAGTATCAAAACTTGTGCTACCGACAGTTAGCTTTGCCTTTCTCGTTTTTATCACACTGCCAATTCGTTCATATTGTTGTTGTTTGCGAGTTACTCTATTGTTCGGAATGTGATAAAAGAATGCATAAAAACTTGCCATATGTCATCATCATCATGCATAGTTGCGCCGAGTTACTAAAAGTGAACAATTTTTATTCAGTTTTGATTTGTGATAAGTATGATCGTGAGCACTACCATTTTTAAGTGAGCGTTGCCCCGATTTAAAACAAGCATTTTCCGGGAATTGTTTTCTTTTGATATTGAAATAAATGACGAGCAAAATGGATAAGAAATTTAAGTTAGTGCAGTAACATGAAAAGATTTGTTTGTGAAGCAAAGTCTAGACGTATACTGGCTGGTTCTTGGTTTTTCTTAATGGATTAATGGATTGATAAACTTTGTGTCTAATTTCACATTTTAATTCCCTATTATTTGTGCATAGGCCAGTGCCAGTTTTTGTAGCTTTGCCGTATCAGTCTGCCTCACTTTGATATTGCAAGGAGGATCACACACACAGTCACTGTTAAAGTGATATTTTATACAAGTAACCCAAAATAGAATGGGTTAATAACCGCAAATCATATCCCACAACCGTAATATTACCCGTATCCACCGGAAGTTTTCCATTTAGAAGCTGAACTAGTCTAGTGCACAGGGAACGGATCAGTGCTGCCATAGACACATAGCCTCCCCCATTGCAAGATCAACGCAATTTACATCTGCACGGATGGTCCTTAGCTCTCGACACGCCGTTGAGTATTCACCTGATTTGGATGCCTGGATCAATGGAAAAAACTTACTGATCTGCGGTGATGGATTTACGGGACCAACATTTATCTAAAACCTTTCAAACACACTTTTACGTAACAGAATGGAAACGCATATCGCTTTAGGTAGCAGACGCACCACGCCTTGGCGTCACATACCGGGACTTCTGAAGAAGTTTTAGATATAAAGAAGAAAACGTTGCAACATTCCTGCCATTTTTGCTTGGTCATTCTCTCTTACTCAGGAGCAATGTCTTGCCGCATAGTTCTTCCTTTTTTTTTCATTTTTACCCAGAAGTCTTTTCGGCTTCAGACTGTACACTGAAAAAAATATTTGTTCTTAATCTAACTCAAGCACATTCGTTGACAAAATTAGAGTAATCCTGTTTTTATTGGACAAAACCATTGTTCGATCTGTATAATAGCATTTGTACACAACTTGGAACAATTTTGGTGGCATTTGCTACTTTACTTCCTTCGTCCTTTATTTGGAAACATTATCTCGATCAATCTCTGAAAACATGCTTACATAATGTCAATATCATCGGTAGCAGTACATTTTGTAATAAAGATGGTGCCCGTTCTGTTTTCATTTGGATATATACTCCATCAGCGGAATAAAGAAGTCACACGAAGGTACAATCCTGCCGAAAACCTCTTTTTTTGGTATCAAAGGGAGCCGGGAGGGTTCTTTTCTATTTTTGAAGGAGCTTTTCGCCTTTATTTCTTTGTTTGTTATGACTTTTGTCTGTGTCGAGCACGTTTTTTGTTTTTTTATAATCGACAAAGAGATAGTAAGTTGTGATGTCTCTCTCATAGATCTTTTACAGGATTTGTCGTAATGCGAATATCTGGTGTGTGGTGGATTTACCAGGTCTGATAAGGTCCATTAAGTGTGCTTATAAGCGACTTTAGACGTTCACAAATAATACGCGACAGAACCTTATATTTGTGCAATGGGAAGGAGACTGATCCCATGGTATTTGGCGCAAACTTTAGGGTCTCCATTTTTTAGGAAGTGGGCATATTGCACTTAGACTCCAAACTTCGGGCTTTGTCCAGCTTGAACAATTCAGCGTGCAGCTCACTTAAAGTAGCCAGGGTCTCAAATTTCAATGTTTTCTTTTGCGTTTGCTTCTTTAAATTTCATAAGCTGTAAAATTCTAATATGCTGTCACAAATAGATCATAGCCAACAGTTTTCCTTATGATATCTGAAAATAATGATTTTAAATAAGTCAAGTTAAAAGTCAAAAACACTTGCCTTATTTGTCGTGTGCATTTTACTTGGACCAATTTAATACTTTCACATTAGTTTTAACAAAAACCTCTTTGACAATTTGTTCAGTGTATGTATGTATATGTATGTATGTATGTACATAAAAGCATAAAATATATATTGCAAAAATACATATGTATAGATTGGTGTGTGTATCGTATCATTTGATGTCTATATTGTATATACTTGCATATTGCTGTTAATTAGAATAACTCTTTACATCTGAACACTTAAGACATTCGCCCGACTTGCAGCTTCTACTAAAAATGATTTCGTTTGATTACATCTTTACACTTAAGACTATGTTTTTGGGGGTAACAAGTGAGGGGGGGAGTGTGGGCGTATTATCTGTTCAATATGGTGCGGCGTTGTTCGTTTAAAAAGATTGGATTAAAATGTTACACAAACTTGTAGACTAACACAAACCATAGGGCGGGGGTGGCCGCCTACGATTGATAATTTAACAGCAAAATGTAATAAAAAATGATTAAAATAAATAAAGGCCAACAAAAAATCCATAAAACATTTGATTTGTCCATGTCAGAGCAATTGGTCCGTGACCAATACAACGCTCTGCTCCTGCGCAATGGCCGCCAGTTCTTTGAGCCATTCATCTAAGAGAACAGCGCATAAAGCCAAGTCCCTGGAGCGCTCTGTGCCGCTGGTGTTGGCTATAATGCCCATTGAGGAGGCCACCGAATCCAGGGATACGGGCTCAGAGTTAAAGCTACCAGTGGGCGGACCTCCGTCCAGGCCGTGCAAGGTACTCGACGAGTGTGCGGTGTTGTTGGAGTGGGCGGAAAGGGTCTGAGTGGAGCCACCTATGCTACTGTTGCTGCTGCTGCCAGTTGTGGTCAATGTTGTTGTTGCGGTGCGTGCAGCGGTTGACTGCGGTTGAGTTATCAGGCTGGTCTCACAAGTAGAGGATGGAGGTTGAGCTGATCTGCCATCCGAATTCATAGAATTGCTGTTGCCCACTAACGTTGAGGCAGCCCCTGGAATATTGGTTTAAAGTGGATCAGTCAAAGGTAATAATTTAGTTGCAAATTTCAATTGGTTAACAACAGCAACAATAATACAGATTAGTTGGGTAGCAAGATATTATGTACAAAAGCTCTACAGGAAACTACGCAGGATAACTAAGCCTTTTTAATATTATTGTCTAAGGTTTTTTTTTAACATTAAAATTAATTGTTTACTTAAGCGTGAAATATTTACCGGTGAAGAATGCGTAAATTTGTGATAAGCCAGATGAAGCTAAGTTTTTTTTTTTAGAAAATTTCATTTCAATTAAAATAAATGAAAAATAAAACAGAAATAAATTCATTATAAGCAACGAGACCTGCAGACACATTTTACAAGTTATGTGATGTTTCAGTGTAAGGTGCGTGTGTGTGTTTGTGTGTGTGTGTGTATTTAAGTCCCAAATGAGTGGAAGCAGTCAGCTGTGTGTAACCAACTAAAGCATGGGATGGAATGAATTTTGTTTATTGAATTTAAAGAAAGGCTATAACGATTTGTAATGTTTCAAAGGCAATCCATAGGCGCTTTCCAGGGTCATAACTGATTTTGACTACACAAATCTATTGTATATTTCATATAAAGAATCGTTTCTGTGTGACTTTGGTAGACTGACCTGCCTAAAGCAAATCCTGTCCAAAGTTGTATCATCATTCCAACATATTATGGGAATGTTCCTATTTTACTTCTTTCAAATCAGTATTTTCACGATAGTTTTTGAACCACCTCTAAAAATTTGTCATTCACTGCTAAACATAAACAATGTCAACGAACAGGAATGGCGAAATATGCATAATTAATTCAAAAATGTCAAAAAATCCGAGAAACAGACGTTAGATCTTAGCGATTTTACGCACACTTTTGTTCAAAGGGAACATAATATGCGTGGAGCATGACGATAGTCGTCAAATCAGCGGCCGTCAAAACACACATGTTATTTTGGCTTTGCGTGTGTGTTTAGTCAAGAGAGAGCGAGCTCATTTAGCACTTTTTGTTGTTGGAAAAGAGTGCAGTATAAGCGTATACTAGATTTTGTCGGTGTGTCGACGTCGCAGCCGCAGAGCGGTGTTGTATACACAGTGGATAAGAACGTGCCGGATTCTGCTTCAAACACAAGTGTGCGACATGAAAGCGAAATTCAAATCAGTTCCATGATCCTTATACACGATTGAGTCTGTACTCTGCCTTAGTGCGTTCCAGAGTTGAATATGATTCGCTTATCTGGAATCCTTCCGCTGCAGTTCATGAGAATAGGCTGGAGTTCCTCAAATTTGCACTTGCTAACTAAAATTTTTCGAACCCTTACCACCGTATTTGAGTAGTGTCGCCTTAAGCATATTTCAACCATTGAGGAGAGGAGAACAAGTGCATCCTTAATTTTTTAAACGACGTTATAGTAGGCAATATTAATTGTGCTAACCTATTTTCCCAAATTCCCTTCAATGTTCCGCCTAGATCTTTGCGTGCCATGGTTCCATTCAGAGTGGGGACTCACAAGGCCAATTATGCCCTAAATGATCCAATATTAAGAGCTCCTGTTATATATAATCGTCTTCCAGTTAGCATGCGGTTCGACTTCGACAGTAAAAATGTTACTGTTAAGAAATTACTTAAGGACTTTTTCTTATAGTTTAATTACTGTTAATTTTAGATTTTATTGCAGTAGCCAGTAAAGTTTTTATGCGTAAATAAATAAAGCGACATCAAATTTTAGGTCTTGTGTTGCTGAGTTGTGAGCATAGCGAGAGAGCAGTTGGAGCTTCAAAGAGAGCATCAAAGGGGTTTCCGTAATATGCTCCGACTACCTTCCAGTCCGAGCTTCTACTATTATTGCGGGACAGGAACAATAAATAACCAGAGCTCGCAAATAACTGTTGACCGTTTATCACTTTGCGGTCTGCGCACTAACATAACCGAAAAAAACATGCACGCTTGCACTCTCCCTCTGTCTGAGCAGAACACTTCGATTCGCTTTGTTTTGGTTTTCAGTTGACTGTTCTCAGTTGAGGTATTCTAGTTGTGCTCATTCAATAACCACTTTAATTAACAGTCAGCAGATGAGCAAAAAAATGAAAGGCTCAGCGTAAGCGCTCATTTGTTTTTTTGTGTTTGGTTTGTGTTGCTCGAAGCACCCAACACACACGCACACAAATGCAAAAGACTTTTATTTTCATCGCTCGCGGTCAAACTAAATAAGAAGAGCAACAAGGGCAACATAAAAAAAAATAGGCTTGTTCTTGGACTTCTCTGTTCAAAGGGTTTTTTTTATATTTTTTAATAACATTGTCAAACCATTTGAGCCTTGGCATTTTCTTCATTCAAAATTTAAATCTAGCAGATCTTTCTCTTCTGCACCAAATATTTGTTTTGGCCTCCTGCTGGACTTCAGTCTTGGGTTCGATCGAGCAAAATCTCTAGAACTATCTAATTCTAAGGAGGTTGTTTGCTTTCTTGGGATGCTAGCTTTTATACCGTACCTTCACAAATATAGTGACAAAAGTGGAATAACTAGCATAAAAGCAATTTCTCAAACTTTGCCCTTCGGTATCCGTATTTAAAATTTGTTACTTTGAGCCACATGCCGAGAAGATTTGAAAGAAGCAATATCTATGGCCACTTAATCAGCTTTGTACCAGTGTATTTGACCAAGAGCTAATACGTGCCTGCTCTAGTTTATGCTAAGAGAGTTACACTGTTTATTGAAGGCTCTGTTGTAATTTAGTAACTAAAGAGGGTTTCCTTACATCCTCCGATCAAATCTCGCTATAAATCATACCAACGCTTTTCCAAAATAAAGTGAATTGAGAACAGACCTACTACTCACAATCAAATAAGCACTTCTTGGTATACAGATTCATGCTCTCAAGGTCAGCAGTTCATGTTCATCGTCAATCTTTGCAACTCACGCTTTATTGACATAGTCTGCTATAAGCTGACGAACAAAAAAGCTTTTGCGAGCAACAGATAAATCAACCTCCACTTTTTACAAATTTATTTTAGCAATTTGGGATTTCAGTAAGGCGAATGAATAGATGTTGTCTGTGCGAATAGTTATTTCACATCTTCAAAAAAATCCATGCGTTCCACTAAAATGTGCTCAGTTTGATTTTGGCCTATAAAGAATTATTATAAATGCACTCCGGTGGATATTCCGAAAGCTATTGACAAAAATTACACAGAGCTTTCCTTTTTTGTACCTTAAAAAGTGTATTATAATTTAGCAGAAGTGTGCAACGCATAGAGAGATCATCTCCGACCACGCATAAAATTATATATATTCTTGATCAGCATGACGAGCTGAGTCGATTAAGCTTTGTCCGTCCGTCTGTCCGTCTGTCTGTTTCTACGCGAACTAGTCCCTCCAGTTTTGGAGCTATCGAGCTGAAACTTTGCACAGAGTATTCTTTTTACTGCCGCTGCTAATATGTCGGAACCGACCGGATCAAATCACTACTTCTTGTAGCTGCCATACAAATGTTCGTTCGGAAAATGGGTTTTAGTAAGAAAAACTGATTTGTTCTTAATATTTCTGCTCTCAAACACGGTCATGGGTAATATTTAATGTTTTTAAGCTGATCTGCGAAGTTTGGTCGAAGTCGCTAACCGTCGAGACAAGCTATTTCAAGTGTATCAAAACTTCGGTACAGACGAAGTTAGCTTTGCCTTTCTCGTTTATGGGTAAAATCAATCAGGCAGCATTGATCGCACAACAACGAACACTGATTTAGTTAGGCTCTGAGAATGTTGCCATTCTCATGTTGCTGTTTTTGCAAATTTGGGTGTATTTACTGCATTTACTCATGCTTAAGACTTACCATTTTGGTGGACTTTGTAGCCATCTACTTCATCCTCATTAATGCTCTACAGTAATATTCGATTGTACCCTCTAAGGTTACAACTCTCTAGCAGCTCTAATTCCTGTACAAAAATCCAAGTTTTTCGTGGGTTCTAGGTTACCGATATTGTTTTGGGTGCAAAATGTGTTTCCCAAATCTGCTGAGTCTGCGTCTCGCTGAAGCATTGCAGTGTGCTAGAATACGGTCAGAGAACTCCTCCTTCTCTTCACAATATCTGCATAGTTGGGTGCAGTCTGCAGTATTGTCGATATTTCTCAAAATATCAATATCGATAATATCAAAAATCAAAATTTTCAATATCGATATTTGATATATCGGGTCCAAAAACATCGATATATCGTTATTTTCTAAAGCTTAAGAAAACTGAAAAGTTTTTAAAGAACGTCCTCACCGCCAAATGACCATTTCTAGTGGCCGTTATATCTTATCTTTCTAATGGGATAACTTTAAGATTTAAATGACTTAATTTTCTGAAACTAGATTATAGTTTTGGGGGTTCGATTTGTATAGGCGGAAAAAAAATCAACAAAGCGTATAGCAAAAACGAAATCTACGGAAAATTCTAAGAAAATTTCACCAAGAACCCATGGGTCCAAAATGAATTCCTAGCCGGTGCAAATCGATCTCAAATATTAAAGATATTTAAGGATTTTTCTTTTTGAACAGGACTGAAAAAAAAATTTTTATTTATTTTACTTAGAAATCGCACTTCTACGAAGAAAATAAGGTATATGTGAAGAAAATCTCACCAAGAAACCATGGGTCTAAAATGAATTCCTTGCCCGCGCAAATCGACCTCAAATATTAAAGACATTTAAGGATTTTGTCTTTTCCAACAGGACTGAACAATTTTTATTTATTCTACTTAGAAATCGCACTTCTACGAAGAAATAACGTATAGAGAAGAAAATCTATGGCGAAATACCGTACCTGGATCAAGTTGAATGGAGGAATTCATTTTAGACCCATGGTATCTGGGCGAAATTTTCCGAAGATTTCGTTTTTTCTATACGTTTTGTGCAGAACAAAATCGACAGTCTTGTTATGACAATTTGCTCCTGCAATTACCAAAGTAATTTTTTCTGATATATCGTTTATAAAAATATCGATAATCGCCTATATCGGCACAAAAAATATCATATCGGCTAAAGTCTACAAAATATCATATAGTAGAATACCTTGAGGAGAAGATAACTTTTTTCCCTTAGAATCTTATATGAATTTAATTTTATGAGAATTATTCTTTGTAAATGTTTGTGTTTTAATGGGTTAGAATTATTTTTAGTTTGTGATGAGAAAAGAGTTTTAATTAAGAGGAAGAAATTTTTGAATTTTGTCACATCGTCATACCCAAATTGCTATGTTGGTCTGACTCGATACTTAAAAAAGAGAGTGTGTTTAGAGAAATAATAAGCAGGATACTCCCCCTCTCCCTTCAAAGAGCAACAAAAATTAAATTTACAAGCTTTATTAAAAAAAATGCGCTGAACTGGTAATCGAAAGCGAAGTAACCAATTCTGACTCATTTTATGGAAGCAACGCAATGCGTAGTTTTTGTATCAGCTAGTTTTTGATATAACGAAACCAGAAATGCTTCAATATGAAAAGCTTAGTACACACCTCAACAAATTAAAAATGTTTGACACCAAAGGCCTTTGATTTTTAAATTATTTTTAAATGGAATTTTTGTTTTGGCAGTTCCTTTGTTGAGGTGTGTACTTAGCAATAATTAACTTCTGGTGGCTTTGTATTTGTTATAGGACATGAATCCTCTTTCTTTTAACTTCAACAAACGCCTTTCCATCTGTTTAAAAGATATTTAAGAAATTTCAAAATTTCAAAAATGAATTCAATCATTTTGCTTTGAAATTTCAAAAATGAGATGAAGTAATTTTAATGATTTGGCATCCACTCATGCAGGACTATAAGTTACATATGTGTGTATGTATTTATGTATGTTTGTTTGTGTCATGGTTGAGACCCGAAACCAACTCTCTTCCAAAACATCCAAGGCTGCAGACTTCTACCTTGTACTTTTGTGTTGAAAAGTTAAGAAAATGTGCCGAAATGTTGGAAAGTAAATCGGTCAGATTGATCACTAACCTGGAGGTGTGGCAGATGTGTTGGATTTGCGACTGAAGATGCTGGTGAAGGATTTGCTTATGCTTCTCCTTTTATTATCACTCCGCTTGAAGGGATCATAGGCGCTGGTGGGGGTGGCCTGTACTGGCGTGGCAGACGACAAAGTGGCATAGGCTGAACGCTGCTGCTGGTTTTGTTGTTGCTGTGAGGCACTCAATCCCTGCTGCTGGGCATGATGCAGGGGTGAGTTCTCATTTCCTTTGCGCGCATTAACCAAACGGAATTCCCTATCTATCAGCGAAGAGCGTGCCACATCAATAATCTCCAGACAGTCCTCGGTTACCGGCAATTCGGCATCAATTTGCTGTTTGAGTATGCGCAAAACCTGATGGAAAGAGGGCGTATCCGAGGTGATGGCTATGTCGGAGCGCAACAGCAGCGAATGGATCAAAGGCAAGGGATACCACGCTAAGCGTGTGATCAGACCTGTTAGGTGAAGATTCACATAGAGTGAGTTGCTGGTGAAGGTTTGCAATTTGCCCCAAATGGCATTGAGAAAGGGACCTGTGAGAAGAGGAATATTAGTTGAGTTTTGAGGCTTACATTTTGTTTATAGCTTACCCAAGCTTACGGTGCCCTGAGCAAACAAATCCTCAGAGAAATCCAAATCTGTTAGCATTAAATCATTTCGATTGCTTTGCGAGATGCGCCAGCTTTCGCGTCGTCCAGGTCCATTGCTTATGCTGCTACTATTGTGTCCCTCCTGATCTCCATCTGTTACATTCAAATCATTAACCTCTCCACCAACCCCCTCCTCATCTGCTGGACGCCATTTAAAGGACTCATAGCCACTGGATTCACCAATCGATTGTAGGCTATCCAATTGCTTCTCTCCTGTCGCTTCGCTGACCACCGCTAGTGAGCCTCCACCAAATTCACTAAAGAATTGCTTGGCCAGCTCCAAAGCATGGGCATGCAACCGATTCTGTCCCTGACGTGGCCACTTTTGATAGCGATAACTATTTGCCCACTTGAGACAATCACGTTGACATTGGGCTATCCTCCAGTGAGCCTCAAACAGATAAGCCTGCAGATTGGCATACAAACTGTCACCCGTATGCAGGCCATAATAGTTCCAATTGGCTCCAATTGTTTTGCTCATGGCCGGCGAGGGCAAACTGGGCCAGGGATCACCCATCCCCAACGGCTGTTGCTGTTCATTAACACTCTTCGGTCTGGCCAGATCTCTGGCACGCTTCATCACATCTGGGGTGAGTTCCAAAAAGAACTCTGTGCTATTCAAATACGGATCAATTTTATTGATCTTGTGTCGATGCGAGATGGGTACATGCTTTCCCGGCAGCATATATTTGAGCATTAGTTCCAGCATCAGATCCTCACAGTGCAAACCAAGTAGAGTGTCAAACAGGGCCATGGTCACCATACAAAGATTGGCATCCGGTGAATTGAGACGCTCCAGCAGAGCATCCAATATACGCTCGCCATCGAACTTTTCCGTGTCCAGCAGAAACTTGACAAATGCCCGCAACAGCCCCGGTTCGGTAATGGAGCGTAATATCAAATCCAAATACGACATGGCCGAGATTTGGGAATCGATGTTCGTCTGAAAATGTTTGCCCTTCAGTGTCTGCGAAAATGGAGCGCAAAAAGTTGTTTCGAGATTTCGAGGTGTATGTGTGGTTAGCTACAAGGGGACAGGTATAAAGTATGGAGAAAGAAACATACACGGACAGAGAAGAAAGCCTTCGGTTGAGAACATGTATATGGCTATGGTTGATCTAGGCTAGATGTAGTGCTGTTATATCTTAGATTCTGATCTTTAGAATAGCTACGCAGACACCATGACTGTCTTGTCAAGCAGTGAAGCAATAGGCCACCCAAGTAACTTAAAAAACGAAGCAAATCTTTTGGATTTCCAGTCACCAGGGCAAAAAAAAAATAGCGAATGGCATAGCAAAGAGTCGCAATCAGGTAGATAGTACGTATAATGTTAATAAATATAATGGGTTTCCAGTCAGGAACAATTATTACGGTCTAAACAACGTACAATCTCGGTACATTTTTGTTTTGAGGTTTCTGACTCTAGACTGAAACCAAAACAGCAACGAAAAATGTATTTATCTTCTAAAAAATGTTTGGTACAGTTACGGGTCTGAGGGTTTCGACGTCTAGACGTAAAATCCGTATTAATATGTATGTTTTTGTGGAAGACTGAAACAAAAAGTAGAAAGAAATCACTTAAGTTCTGTTTTTTACATGTTCGCTTTCTGCCAAGTCTTAGCCTTCTGTGCTTTTTGTATGTAGTAAATTCATTAAAGTTTTTACGCCTAAAGGTTAATCGTTGTAAAATTTCTATTCGTGTTTGTCCAGAGCTAAATCTGCAAATTTTTTTCAATTGTACTTAATGCCAACGCTAAAATTAATGTGTATCGACAGTATTTCCCTTTTACATTCAAGAAAATATTAGCAATTGCTTAATAAAAAGAGCATGGACAAAAAATTTAGGTGAATTTGATTTTTGCGAATTTACTTTCCGAGATATTATGCATACATATGTACGTACAATGTTAAATGATGCTCAACAGAAACTTAGAGACTTTTCTCTTCTCTTTCTTATAATAAGAGCCTGCCTTTATGTATATTTTCCTTATAAAATTATTTTTTTTTATTTTTTTTTTGAGTAAAGTTAGTAAGTACAAAGAGTTTAGATGCAGTTTCCTTGGTATGTTTGGGTGTAGATTGAATTGTACAATGTATTAATATTTATATATATCAGTATGCAGTATCTAATCAGTATGCAAGGAAACATAAATGACTTATATGAAAAAATATAAAGTGTACTGTCCTTTTTATAAATAACAAACAAATTTTTGAGTTTGATTAACGTATGGCTTGAAGAAGACATTGTTATCTAAATATTATTTTAATCATCCTGTGACTACAAACTTGTGGCAATTTTTTATGGCAAACACACGCAAATAAAATTATTAATTTGTGTACTAGAGACCTGCACAAGTAAATAAAAATTTAACATGTTTGGCATCGCCGAAGTATGAGTAAAAATTATCGGAGATTAGCCTATTTGTCAAATGGGCATCGTAGGCATCGTCGCATCGTAGGCATCCTGTAATCGTTAACCAAAAAAAAATTATTAATCCAAACGAAACGGGCGTAAGTTAAGTCGGCTCTAACCGACTTCGATATACCGTTACTCATGAAAAAACATGTTTAAAAAGTGTTTCCCGCGTTCCCTAGTGCGACCATCCAAAAGTATGCAACATTTTTTAGGGTGGTAGCGGGGAGGAACTTGGTTCACTTTTTGCTTATAACGAGAACCGTTCATCTAATCTTTATCCATTTCTTTCGGCAAATCGATTCATTTTGCTAATTACTAACTATCTCTAGAAGGAAGAAAGAATCCTGTATCTTTAAAACTATAGGAGATATAACTATTTTCAAATTGCGGGCCCCCGGGGCGTGGCCAAAATTTGAAACAAACTTGATCTGCGTGCAGACAAAGAAGCATTTGTCCCATACATGTCAAACCTCTATCTCTTACCATCTCTGAGATCTAGGTGTTCCGCTGGAGCAGACGGACGGACGGACGGACGGACGGACCGGACGGACCCAGACGGACAAGGCCTTCAAATCGACTCGGCTGTTGATGCTGATCCCAAAGAATATATATACTTTATATGATCGAAACGATTCCTTCTGCCCTGTTACA
Source organism: Lordiphosa stackelbergi (assembly GCA_018904235.1). Lineage (NCBI taxonomy): Eukaryota > Metazoa > Arthropoda > Insecta > Diptera > Drosophilidae > Lordiphosa > Lordiphosa stackelbergi. The sequence goes on from JAEIFU010002164.1 coordinate 22,985, forward strand.
TACGCACGACTTTAGTATACCCTTTTTACTCTACGAGTAAAGGGTGTAATAATCATTTAATTTCTGAAATTTGTTTAATTCTGAACAAGGAAATGAATATTTTAAATAAAACTAAAGCGGGCGAATATCCCCTAATCGGGACACGAAACCATTCGTCGCCAACAACACGATCTTCGTTAAGGACCACTCATACATATTTGTTGTTGCCCTTCCACACGAAATGTAGATGAGAGAAAGAGAAAGAGAAAAGAGAACATACGAAGTTGCTGTTGGAATATACCAGGGCTCCTTAAGAATAGGGAAAATGTGACTGTCTCTAATGTGACACTCAGTGGTGCATGACTTCGGCAAGCATTCGATGTCAACTGCCAAGTGGCGTGTTTGCCGCCCAGGGGCTATGTTTGGGGACCACTGAAATATACATTGGTTTTGTTCAATGTGGTGTTAAATGCGCGGCTATCGCTATGCGAAAATCAACAACGATTGCAACTTCTTCGCTATAGTCGAAAAATAATCATTTATCCCTAAATTTTTTTATTCCAAGCAAATATAGTAAGCTGGTGATTATACTCGTACGATGCCATGATTATTACTCGGCATCGTGTCAAAAAGTAACACAGATAAAAATATAATCATTTTACTCACACAAGGATTTTTACTCGTAATCGTACGATTCCGGAAATCAATCGTGCAGGTGTCACATACGTATTGTAAGCTTGCTTGCTCTTTATTTGGACTTGTTTTAAAATTTCGGTTAATTTTTCGGTCGATACCGGTGTACCAGTACACCAAAATCTAAAAATCTGCGAACACAGCTCAAAAATTCAGTATTTTCTACAGAGAATTTAATATAAAACCGAATTTAGGTTGTTAATTTTTGCGGGCCTTGGCTTAATAAATATTATCTTAAGCCCACATCTATCTATTTTAATAGCGCAACAAAATCCGAGCAAAAACTCCAAAGTTATATACGAAACAATGTTGCTTGAGAGAGGAGGGGGAGCGCAGTGCCTGTTTTAGGGTTAGAGCGCAAGAGCATGTGTACGTGTGTGTGCGTTTGTGTACGTGTGTGCGTTTGTATGTGTGTCTCAATTGTATAGGGTATTTCAGGTCGGGCCACTCGACTGCAACGTTTTACTTGATCTTTGTAATTTAAGAGGAGAGAAAGGTTGTTTAGGTTTTTAAAAGTAAACGAAATGGCAAATCTTGACAGAAATCAGACCAACACTTATAAAAACTGAAGGCCTGTTTTAAAATGCGACTCTTCGGAGAGTATAATTTTCCGGAGTCTTTCTGTCCTTTGCTTGAAGCCATCTGGCACTTTAAAAGGAAAAGGACAATTAGAGAGCAGTCACTTCTGATGAGACTATAAAATTTACTCTAATTGAGAAAGTAAAAGTGTGGCTTCCCTTAACAGATATGGGGTAAGCTTTGGGTCAGTGGATTTCTTTTTGCAAACTAATACTGGTCATTAACAAGACCTGCATTGTGAGAAGTAAGAGAAAGAAGATATGGGAGGAATATGCAAAATAAATAAAATAAAAAAAACCCATTCAAGGAAGATTCCAAAAAGATTTTATTGGCACTGGGACAGAGATCGGATGCAGCCGAATAAAGCATGATAAATATGTTAAGCGGTTGCGAATATATTTGTTAATTAAGTTAGTAACCTTATATATAGTTTTGGCCGGTTCCAGGTCAAGTTTTTAGAGTGTCTTTTAATAAAAATAAAAATATTGTCTAGTCTATTGTAGTATTGTCATTTTTTTACATCGTCATATTTATGTGGTTTCTGCTATAATGAGAAGCAAAAACTTACAGTTTATTGCATTGGCATAGTATGCATTCTTGTATAACCCTTTCTACCATCAGAAATATTTTAGATAGCGAAAAACATTTAATCTATAGTCACTTTTTTCCAAAAAATTAAGCAAATTTAATGTCAAAACGAGAGCGTAAGTTAAAGTCGGCTCTTACCGACTTCGATATGCCCGTTACTCATGAAAAAGCATGTTTAACAGTGTTCCTGCGTTCCTTGGTGTGACCATCCAAAGTATGCAACTTTTTTTTTAGGGTGGGAGGGGTGGTGGTAGCGGGGGGCTAACCTTTTTGCTCATAACTTGAGAACCGTTCATCCGATCTTTATTATTTCTTCGGCAAATCGATTCATTTTGCTAATTACTAACTATCTCTCTAGAGGTACGAATTGTCTATCTTTAAAACTGTAGGAATATAACATTTTTCCAAATTGCGGGGCGGGAGGGCGTGGCCAAAAATTTGAAACAAACTTGATCTGCGTGCAGATAAAAGAAGCTTGTTGTCCCATACATATCAAACACTATCTCTTACCATCTCTGAGATCTAGGTGTTCATACAGACAGACGGACGGACGAACAGACGGACAAGTCTATATCGTCTCGGCTGTTGATGCTGATCAAGAATATATATACTTTATATGGTCGGAAATGATTCCTTCTGCCTGTTACATACATTTACGACTTTAGTATACCCTTTTTACTCTACGAGTAACGGGTATAATGAGTAAAATCGCGCTAGCCTGGCCGTGAAACCGAATATATCCCAATTGGGTTATCAGTAAACGTAATGATAGCTTACATTAGTTTAATAATTAAACTTTAATTTGATTGTTTCCCTATGAAAATTCGATTAAATATATGTTTTTAAACATTTTAATTTTTTGGCCTGGTGGATTTTGTTTTGGAAATGCCCATATATATCCGGTCTCTTATAAACTCCCTAATGGTGTCTCTCAATGACTCAAAACTATTTTGTAATGAGATTCACTTTATAAGGATTTTCATCAAGATGACCTCGGCCTTTTAGTTTCCATGCACGCTGTCCGCTGTCGTGGACTGTAGGCACTTGATGAACTCCGCTGGTATGTCGTCAAAATTGGCTGCTTTGTTGTCGTGCTTCGAGTGAAAGGCAGTTATGATTTCAACCTGTGGTGATTTGGAATCTGTGGAGTCTAAATATTTGAAGGATCGTCTGATTGTTTATCCTCAGTGCAGGTTTTTCTTTTGTTAAAAGAGGTTATAGGACGCTAGGTATCAATTTTTAAGGAAGGAAAACAAGTGTAATCTGGTATAATCCTGACCTATTAGGTCTACCTTGAAAGTTTATATTTGACATTAAAAGTAGTTTTAGTCCAAAAATCATGAAAACGAGGTTAATAAAAGTAGCTTTGGTGAATTCCCTGAGCTCACGTTAAGGATAACTTAGCTGCAGTTTATAAAGTCTAGACGAAATGTATTTTTTCTGACTATGCTAACCCGCATTTTTGACCTTGGTTCAAAACCTTATAAAACTCCTATTAAAGTTTTCTTTTCCAAGATTTCTGCTGTGTAATTAACTTGTCTAACCCCTTCCAAAACCAACCTTAAGCCATATACATAAATGTTGAAAAGAAAGAGCACAAAAAAACACAATAGCAACATAGGAGACGCTTGCAACCAACACCACAGAAATGCATCGAAGACAAATTTTTACGTGAGAGACGAAATACAAAAAAAAAAACACCAGCTCACCTGTAGAATGGCCGGACCCAGCACCGGAACAATAAATCCCTGATACATAAAATCCAACAGCTGCTGTTTGATCATCTCATGGGCCACCTGGACCACCGCATTACAAAACTCCAAAGCGTTCATAAACAAATTAAGCTCGGGTATTTCGGTAACATCATCCGGCGTGATGCGATGCCAATCAATGGAGCTGATTTCAATACTATTCGGCAAACGGGAATAGAGACCACCCAGTCCGGTGACCAGCAAAGGACAAATGGATGAGTATTGTGCGATGTAAGTGCCAATGTTGGAGTTCTTTTGGGAAAGAGCCATGCAGAGAAGTAAGGCATCTCGAGCCTGATGACCCAGACTACCCTCACGATGGACATACGGAATCAAAAGTGAAAAGATGATGAAACTGAAAGGGTAAAAAAAAGGGGGTTAAAAGTTTAAAAAAGAGTATTGAAGGCTGACTCACTTGGTGGTGGTACCACTTTTAGGAGCCGGCACACTGCCATTCTGTATTTGCTCTTGCACCTGCGTCTGGGCGGAGAAGAAGAATAAATCGAGCAGGTGAACATTCTGCATTAGAACCACACATAGTTGATTCAGCAAGATAACCAAACGCTTCTCCAAATCTGGTGGAAAAATCTCACCCTGACTGGAGGCCAAAATTTTAAGCAGAGGCCTCAAAAATGGCTCATGACAGAGCAACTGATGACGCGAATGACTCACTAACAGTTCGTACAACTTCAACTGTTCCAATCTGACGGCATTGGCATAGCGACCCGTGCTACAGGCCCATTCATACAGCTTATCCAGCAAATTCTCACTTAACAGAAACTCCAGACAAGGGGCGGCAGGTGGATGGGCATCGGCCGTGGGCAGGCTAACCTTATTACAGTGATGCAACTCCACCAACAGTAAGGTGACCATATAGTCCAGATGTGAGACTACACCCAAAACATCATCATGAGTGGGCGGTGCAGCAGCAGAATGTTGTATAATTTCATGGGCCTGCTGCCAGTGCTTACAGAAGCTATCATAACAGGCACGCGGATCACAATCTGTGGCTGCATCTATGGGACGTTGAGCTAAAGCTACACCTGATTCGCCTCCTGCTCCTCCTCCTGTGACGCCGCTGCTGCGTATAAGGCTGGGACGCATGGGAGTGGAGCGTAGCCAGCTCATGTCTGGGGTGATAACAAAAATTTGTGCTTTTTCCTTAGTAATATTTGAGTATTCCCGTTTCCGTTTTTACGCCTAAAATATCTAAAAGCTGGAATAAAAAATTTTAATAGATAAGCATCAACCACAACAAGTGCATTTTTGTTGTTGCTCTCGCGCTCTCTGCTCTCTGACACAGTTTACAGTTACATATTTGGGCTTATTCACTCACCTGCTGCTGCTGCTGCTGCTGTTTGTGAATAAATTTCTGTTCTTTTTTTGGTTGTTCTTCGTTGTCGTCATCGCCTCTTTCCGCTCATTGTGCTGGTAGTTACATATTTTGATTTGTTTTTTTGGCTTTTTGGCACTTGGGCAATTAAAATTAACACTAATTTTTCTTAGCTTAGCCTGGGTCTTTGTGGTCGCTTATAGTCAATTTTTGTTCTGACTTCCATTGGAGAAACTTTAACTAAGAGATTGTGTGTTTATACGCCATTGCGGACTGGTTTTTGGCTATTGTTAAAGTCGTAATTTGTAAATATTTACAAGAATTGCACGGGAATAGAAAGTAAGAACAGTGTGTTCGCTAAGGATAGCGTTAAAATACCAAGTCATTTTGTCATAGGTGGCAACGCTGTTTATAAAACAAATTTGGTCTTACCTAATCAGGTCTCACTAATCCTAATCGCCATTCCCCCGTACATAACAAAAACAACATGCAGAAAATATTGGGCCGGTTTCATTTAATCCTGCAGCGTGGCAGATTAAACAATGTGGCTGGTTTTGCAGTGAGACATGATTCCTATGCCACCTCCTCCGCATCTAAAGCCGCCGTCACTTCCAAAGGTAACCTCCTATCGCTTTCATATCCCCATATGTAATCATCATCTTCATCTGGTTGCAGAATTTCGTGAGCGTCAAGTGCGTTTCAACATCAAAAACGACCTAACCGAGGGACGTCCTTTATATCTAGATGCCCAGGCCACCACACCCTTGGATCCACGTGTATTGGATGCCATGCTGCCATTTTTAACCAATTTCTATGGCAATCCACATTCACGCACTCATGCCTATGGCTGGGAGTCCGAGCATGCCATGGAAAAGGCCCGTGAGCAGGTAGCTCGTCTCATTGGTGCCGATGCCAAAGAGATTATCTTCACCTCGGGCGCCACCGAGTCCAATAATATTGCCGTCAAGGGAGTGGCTCGTTTCTATGGCACCAAAAAGAAGCATGTCATCACCACACAGACCGAGCACAAATGTGTTTTGGACTCTTGCCGTGCCTTGGAAAATGAAGGCTTTCGTGTTACCTATTTGCCAGTTTTGTCCAATGGTTTGATAGATATCGAGGAACTGAAGAAAGCCCTAACTCCAGAGACTTCGCTGGTGTCCATTATGACCGTAAACAATGAGATTGGCGTTCTACAACCCATACAGGAAATAGGCACATTGTGTCGCTCCCGCAAAGTGTTCTTTCACACAGATGCGGCCCAGGCGGTGGGTAAAATCCCTTTGGATGTGAATGCCATGAATATTGATTTGATGTCCATATCGGGACATAAGTTCTATGGACCCAAGGGTGTGGGAGCCTTGTATGTTCGTCGCCGTCCCCGTGTACGCTTGGAGCCCATACAAAGTGGTGGCGGTCAGGAGCGTGGCCTGCGCAGTGGCACTGTGCCCGCACCCCTGGTGGTGGGTCTAGGCGCTGCTGCCGAACTGGCTCAGCAGGAGATGGCCTATGATAAAAAATGGATAGACTTTTTGTCCAATCGCCTTGTAGAGCGAATTACCAGTGTTTTGCCGCATGTCATACGCAATGGCGATCCCGAGCGTACCTATAACGGCTGCTTGAATTTATCCTTTGCCTATGTGGAGGGTGAGTCCCTGTTAATGGCTCTCAAAGATGTGGCCCTAAGCAGTGGTTCGGCTTGCACTTCAGCCTCGCTAGAGCCCTCGTATGTGCTGCGTGCAATTGGTACTGATGAGGATTTGGCACACAGTTCCATACGCTTTGGCATTGGACGTTTTACCACCGTCGAGGAGGTGGACTACACGGCAGATAAGTGCATCAAACATGTGGAGCGTTTGCGTGAGATGTCACCACTGTGGGAAATGGTGCAGGAGGGTGTTGACCTCAAGTCCATACAATGGTCACAGCACTAAAAAAAACAAGTTGAGGTAGACATACTATTTTAGGCGTTACTCTGTTCCAAAAAATTGAATAAAAAATTAGCTGCTTATGTAATTGGCGTGAGGTTTGGAATATCTTTAAATTTTTTGTCAGTATTTGACAACAATTGGCCACTGTGCCAGAAATAGAAATAAAAACTAAATTTTGTTAGAGCTTTGATTATATAAAGTCCAATGTATATTCTCGAAATAAATTGCATAGGTCAACATTTTAAGCCTTGAGTTATAAGTACAAAAAGGCGAAAATACTTTTTTGTCTCATATATAAACGAGGGTTGATCATAAAGCCATTGCCATTTGTATTTTTAAATCATTTTTAATTTTAATAATCTTTTTCGATATGCCATATCCAACGAATTGCCTCTTGTACAGAAAATCAACATAACAAGCCGTTTTTCAATTCAATTTCTACGTAGCTAAAATACCCAACTCACCTGACGATGGTGGGACTTACGCTCACGCCCAAATCCCAAAAATCTGGCCAAAAGTCAATAAAAAATATTTGTTTTATGTACTTGTTTGTTTTATGTACTAACGATTGGAATAGTTGTAGTGGTACATCTAGTTTGTATTCTGACTGTTAATAAGGATGAAGTGTCCCACCTGGCTTGAACTCCGTTCGTGAGCGTCGATAGTGCCTCATCGTTTACTCGTTATGCATCGAAAATATCATAACGTTTGGAAAAATGGATTCTACTCTAGGAAGTAAGTACAATTTAAATGAATTGCTCTAAATTATTATTAACAATGCATAAATAGTGAATCGTTAATAAAAGTAGAGGTGTTTTCTTGGTCACATTCTGAAAAGTCGTGTTAGAACAAGCCATAAGTCAAAACTCCCATCAGATCCCAGTCTCAAACAAATAAGAAATTGTTGCTTAGATAATTCTTTAAAACATATTCAAAAATTAGCTGCAGATAGCTGCATATTTAGTCTCGGTGATAATTTTTGTGCCACATTTGTAGCTACATAATCGATATACACTGCTCGACAGCACTCTCCTTCAATTCACCAAACCAACTTTTTCTAAAGTATTTTGGTTCGCTGAGCACGAAAATCGATATGAAAAAAAAATCTGTCAAATAGTTATCGAGATGTTATCGATAAACGTGTTTTTCGACGTTACAGCCAAATCAAATACGTTTTCAAAGAAACTGTACGCCATATTGTTTCCGCCATTTTGTTTTCTATATTTTGATCAGAGACCCCGAAAACCCCCGAGTACAGACTTTCAACCAAATAAAATTTGTTTTTGAAGAAATATATTGGTTCGGCCATTTTGTTTTTCTAAATTTTGACATCAGATTCGAGATCAGCGGCCCCAAAGAACCCCGAGTACAGACTTTCAGCAAAATCAAATACGTTTTTCGAGTTTTGGCCGTCTTTTTGGGATTTGGGACTGCACTGTGCGTCATCACCACAGGGAGAGATGCAAAAATACTAGAAAGCCGAATGAACTTCTACCTCACCTAGCTAGTTTTTTCGCGTCAAGAAACCTGAGCCTATCAGCCCCTAAATCCTCGGCCACCATTCTTACCACATGGACCAAAGAGGTGAACCTGGCCCTAGACATACACATATAAGGGCAACTCGTCCCTACCGTCAAATACGCCAAAGTGTTAGGAGTCACATTTGACCCCTTTTCACCTTTGCCAGGCATGCGGAAGATACAATAAAAAAGATCAGAAGCCGAAACAAAGTGCTGAAAGCCTTCTCAGGCATCACATGGGGCAAAGATAAGGATACAATTACCACCACCTGCAAGGCGATCGGAAGGTCTATGCTAAATTACGCGGCCCTAGTGAATTCACACAATATGGTCCCCAGAAATTAGCGACACCCAATGGCGAAACCTACAGTTAGCCCAAAATGCAGTACTTCGAGTAGCCACCGGGTGTCATATAAAGACCCATCCTGACCACCTCCATCAGGAAAGCGAAATACTGCCGGTAAAAGAACATAACAAACTCCTCACTCAACAATATCTTATAGGTTGCCACCATGTTTCACACCCAAACCACACTTGTCAGAAAGGCCAGCTCCAGTACGCAAAGTGTGGAGCTATCAAACATCACTTCGCTACTAGGGGAGAAACCCCACACATCGTCAACATGCTCTGAAACTAAGAAACAAGCACACACAACCATGGTAGCAAATACAATTGCAGCATATAAGGATAACATAGTCCTTGGTGGTACTCCCAAGGGCCACGAGGTTCAACCTGGCTCAACTACGCTCCGGAAGAAACAGGTTCCTAAACAGCTATCTGGCCCGCATAAACCCCGAGATAGTTGATGAATGCCCAATTTTTAGACTCAGCCCACACACCACCATACACCTTTTCAACTGCCCCTCAAACCACGCTGACCTCACACCTATTGATCTGTGGACCCATCCAGTCGAGGTGGCCTCCTTCCTCGGCCTGAACATGGAATAGTCTCAACATCTCTTTAAATCTTACCCTATATCTTTTCATATCTTCACGTACAACAACAAAATCAACATTGATTGCCTGGAACAGGTGTTGGAGTGTCTACCTCTTGCTGACTTCATGGCATTTATCGAATGGTCTCCACCAGTTTATACAAATCAATGCATGTCAATGAAAACTTATCTCTGACAACCGCAAAGATATGCGCGAATTTGATTTCAAATTAATTTTTTCAAAATCTTACCTCAGAAATTAAATGAAATTGACAAAAGCAAAACAAAGATCAAACTGAAACCGTGCTGTTTGTTCCATTCTTTCATTATTTAGTAAAGTTCGCATCAGATCTAGAAGTTTTAGATTTGAAAGCTTATTTCTATTTGCGTTTTTCAAAGGTTTTATGTGGGGAAAATGCAGTAAAAGTCGACTTCAACTTAAGCATTGCCGATTTTAGAATGAAATATTTCTCATCTGATAACTTGCAGCACTTGGTAATCGGATTCAAGATCGCAGAGATCTTGGCTTCTGATATCTATATCTTTTGGTCTCAAATATAAACTAATTAAGTTCCCGATATCGCCGAAATCGTTAAGCTTAGCTTAGGGTGGGGTTTTGTGTGAACAGCTCAAGGTAACAAAAGGACAAACATTTTCTGCGACTTTACTGATATTCGTTGACTGATATTTCTATCGCTCAAAATGTATCCTACCTAGAGTTTCTTTTATATAAGGGAACTAGGTGTAGAAGGTCCTCTTCGACTTTAAACCCCAAGTTTACATATTTGATGAATTTCATCAATTGCGCAACATCGTTGATATCTGTGCTTTCATCAACAGCTAATGATTAATATCGGCAATTTATTATTTTTTTAATAGGTTGTCTTTTATATGACGACTAATTGCATTTATTCGTCTCGTAAATGTTTGACGAGAAAGCGCTACTTACGATACTGATTTACTTATTGCATCACCTTTGGTATCGAAGCATTTGAGCATCTCCATGCACGTGTTTTAAAAAAATTCCCCATGCTGTAGGGTTTTTGTGTTTTTCCCAAATTGTATTATAATAATTATATATTATAGCGCTGGAAGCAAGGGCTTGCTTACCGCTAAGCTAAACTATCAATAATGATTCGAACATTATTTCGAAAAGAAATTCAATTTTTATTTCACTCGGAAACGGTAACATCATAATGAAAATGATTCGGAATGTTTCTAGTCGCACAGTAGATTGTCCGTAAAAGAGCTTCGCTGTAAAAATCGTTTACCGAAATTTTTTATACTCTGAGCAAAAGGTACATATTAAGTTTGTGTAAAAGTATGTAACAGGGAGAAGGAATCATTTCCGACCCTATAAAGAATATGTATGTCCGTCTGTATGAACTAGTAGTGCCCTTCGAATCCCCTTTCAAAACAAACAGTTCTAATAAATCAGTTCAGAATAATTCAGCGCCTGCCTTTCCATAATGATCTATTTGACTTGTAGAAAATAAAATAGCTCAACGGCTCATAAGCTCCAAACGATTGTTTACTAAGTAATGTCTGACGTAGAACCCTACGCAGGGTTCGAAATAGCTTGCTATGCTAAGAGGAGACAAAATAGTAATAATACAAATGTTTATGCCAATCAAGTTGGATCAATGCATAAGCACCATTCGCAGCTAAGGGTTCTCCATGGTAATTAAACCGTTAAGAGTTTAAGAAGCATCTTTTTAAGGCCACAAATGTCCACACATAACTACATAAACATGTTTATGACAATAATGAACCGCGATAAATACCATGGATGACCAATAGTAAAGAATATAGTCCAAATTATAAAGAATGTTTCAAACCACTTTCCGTGACTGACAAATCGATAAATATGGGAAAAATACGAAATAGGATCAAAAATAGTAACAATGCCAAACAAATATTACTTCCAATCACATGCATAAGCGCATTTCGTAGCGGGAGATCTCCATGGTAATAACACCGCAAAATATTTTAGAAAATGCATTTCAAGACCACATAGCCATGATTTTGACAATACGGAACCCCGAACAATGGATGACCAATGCTAAAGAACATAGATACAGCATAAAGAATGTATCAGTTATTCCATTTTTGCGGGCCTGCCAGATGTGGGTCCATAAGCCTTATTCAATAATATTTGCAAATATTACGACGCCAATTCAGACACTTTCTGCTATAGTTAAATACCGCCTTTGATATGTGCTCATTGGTCATCCATGGTTTTTATCGCAGTACAGTATTCTCATAATCATAGTTATGTAGTTATGTGAGGTCATTTTTAGTCTTCAGTGAAGTAGAGGCTGCGAATCGCGCTTATGCATTGATCCTGGAGTTAACGTTTTTCATTATTACTATTTTGTATCCTCTTCCACATCTCTGACTGGCTCCCAAGTGCTGCGAGCAAAGAGCGATTACGAACCCTGAACCTACGAGTTTGAACTGAACTGTTTTGAACGAATCATACGAAATATTCCAAGTGTCAAAAGCTATTGAATTGAAGAATCGTTGACTCACATTAGAATAAAACATGAATTGACTTAAAACTCTACTCGTGCCGGGAAGATAGAGGTTTGACATGTATCGGAAGGGAATCCATGATTGTTGCTAGGATGGGCTTGTTCAAAACGCCAATATTCTTCCCAGCTATCTATTGAGATTATCGAAGATCAATTCGGTGATCATCCATAGATTTTCTTTATCAATACCTTATTTTCTTTGAAAAAGTCAGATTCTTAAGAAGAATAAATTAAAATAATTTTGTTCTATTTTTTAATATTTTTTCTAAATGTTTAAAAAAATTTTCGATCGTTTTCGAGCAAAAAATAATTTTTTTCAAAATTTTTTGGTTCAGGTGAACCTGGGTAAAGGAAACCTGTTGGACTCACAGGAACAAAATTCTGATGCAACAATGTTAATGGGTTGCTGTGATGCGCAAACCACTCTATCTCTTACCATCTCTGAGATCTGTTTTTTTAAAATATTTATTTTTTGTTTCGTTCAAACGGACGGACCGTCGGACAAACGGAAAAGGAATCCCAAAAGAAATCACAGAAAAGGAAAATTAATTTAAAAAATCAAAAAAAAGGATATAAATTATAAAAAAAAAATATATTATTTATTTTTTTTAAGGCTTTCAAAAGTGCCTGGTCTTTAAAATTAAAAGATATTTTTTTACCGTTACCTACGATGTTTGTTTTGTTGTTTTTCAACTTGAGTTTTTTTTTTTTTTCTTATAAAAGCAATAATGTGTTGTTTTGTAGTCGATTTCTGAGATGCGTCTTAAATTTTTTTTTTGTTGTTATTTATATTTATTGTTTTGGTTCGGTGTTGTTCAGGGGGGCCCCCCAAAAAAAAATTTTTGTTTGTTTGGGTTTGTTTTTTGGGAAAGTATAATAGTATTTTTTTTTTTTTTTTTTTTGGGGGAAAGAAAATTTACAGGTCGCACAAATCGAATTTCCCCCTAAAAATGGGGTTTTCCGTATTGATTTCGATTTTTACTTATAACATGGTAAATAACCACGATTTTCTTAGTTTTAAAATCAACATTTTAAAGAAAAATGTCCAAATTTTACTTTTATGAGCATAAACCATGAGTTTTGGCTTTGCATTTGCTTGTTTAGGTACCATATATTACATTTTTTCGTAAATTTTTCATAAATTTTGTAAAAAACGCATTATAACTTTTAAAATTTCTATGAAAATTGAAAAAAACTAATGATGCAGTTTAAAAGATGGTTAAATTTTTAAAAAACTGAAACTAAGAAATTCAAATTTGCTCTTACCGTTCCAGAGTTATACTCTTTTAAAGCTTTGTACCCATTTCATGAAATTAATAATATTAAAAGATGTTTGCCAGTTTTGCATCGGATTTGCTTTAAACTTTGAATTATGATATTTTTTCGAACTGTGTTTTCAGATTCACCACGGATGCTTTGCTTCGCGTTTCATAGGAAATTTTGTATTAGCAATTCCGTTTGAACAACATTTACCATTTGGGTATTACAAGCTTCCGAAAAATTATACAATAAATCGTATGAGTAAAATTCCTCATTGCCACCAAGAAAAAGTAAAATTTTAATAAAAATTGGCTTTGATGGACAAACCGTGGTACGCCAAGATGCCCTGAACTAAAGTATTTTAATGATATGATCTGTTTTTCTGCTGCTTATGAAGCACTTTACTAATAAAATTTATTTCTTAATTTTGGTGAAGCTTGTTTTACCCTAAATGGTCAATGTTGTTCTAAGGCAATTGCTAGTACAAAATTGCCTATAAACCGCGAACCAAGTCTTCGTTGGCAAAACTGAAAACGCAGATCTGTATATTATTAGATCTGGTTTATGGCCTATATGAATTGATTTGTGGGTGAGTCTAAGAATGGTACTCCAACTCGCGGTTTTTTGGCTGTCGAGTACCATTTCTTTTGGTTTTGCAATAGCCCATTATACCATCATAAAAAACGATTTTAATGAAAATCTACCGTGCGCTTTTAAAGATATTCAAAAATTAAGGTTTACCTTCTTCGGGAGGTACCTTAATCGATTGCACGATTGAAGTGAATTTTTTATATTGCGTTCCCAAAGACCCTGTCCACATTTGCTGAGTTTTAGAGAATTTTATCTTAAACCATTAAAATCTAAGTTAAAATTGTTGTCGTTGTGTGTTGCAAGTACAAAAGTACCCGTAAAACGCGAACCGAGGCTTCATTTGAAAAACTGGGTATGAGGTTATGCGTACAGAGGTCCCTTTTGTCATAATTAAAGGGTCTTATGCCGGGGTTTTTTTAGTGTTTGTACTGTGTTGCATGAATTCTCCGCAAAAGAAAAAAATAGCAGGAATATTGGACTAACTAACTAAGCAGGAAAAATAAACAGTAAACGCGAAAAATATCATAATTCAAAGTTTAAAGCAAATCCGATGCAAAACTGGCAAACATCTTTTAATATTATTAATTTCATGAAATGGGTACAAAGCTTTAAAAGAGTATAACTCTGGAACGGTAAGAGCAAATTTGAATTTCTTAGTTTCAGTTTTTTTAAAAATTTAACCATCTTTTAAACTGCATCATTAGTTTTTTTAATTTTCATAGAAATTTTAAAAGTTATAATGCGTTTTTTACAAAATTTATGAAAAATTTACGAAAAAATGTAATATATGGTACCTAAACAAGCAAATGCAAAGCCAAAACTCATGGTTTATGCTCATAAAAGTAAAATTTGGACATTTTTCTTTAAAATGTTGATTTTAAAACTAAGAAAATCGTGGTTATTTACCATGTTATAAGTAAAAATCGAAATCAATACGGAAAACCCCATTTTTGGGGGGAAATTCGATTTGTGCGACCTCTAAACGTCTTTCGAAAAATCTGAAAAAAAATCTCAAAAATACTTTACTAGGGTTCAGTATTGGGAAGCAAATTTTTTGAACAAAGTTCTGTTTATGGTCCGGTTCGAGGGACCCGATTTAAACCTATGCCTGTTTTTTGGGGCTTATAGCCTATTTTTTTTCTTAAAAAAATTTTTTTTTTATTTTTATATTCTTAAAATTTGAACCTTTCTTGACTTTAACTTACGTTTCCATGAGAGTAAAAAATTCAAGATGATAAAACTGTTTGAATTGTGTAACAAAGAGTTATGGAACAGCCCTCGTGGTGATTATGTGAACAACTTTCCCTTTTCTACAGCCAATAATAATGCGGTTCGGTCTACTCCGGTTCATTAATGGAAATCGAAATTTGCATTGTGCAAACATAAATTATGTCTGACGTAAAATTTGGTTTCCACAAGGGTTAAATTTATTTTGTACACACAAAAACCACTTAATAATAGCTACAGCTTAAACCTAGCAATCGAATGAGTTGGTGGAAAAGGTGAGGCAAGAGTGACCCCTTCTCAATAAAGTAAACAACAAAATCGAAGGCGACAGCAACTCCAAAGTGCAAAAGCAACGAAAATGCAAATAATTAACCGTTGCTGTGGTTGTTGTCATCGTTTATGGCTCAAGGTTCAATGAGCTTTAGTCTTTTGAGCTGCGCTGCTGCTGCTGTTGTTGCCTCCGCCTAGGATCTTGCGTCTTTGGGCAACCATATGTAGAAACAGCTGGGGGAAAATGGGTATGTAGCCCAACATCACAATCCACAGTAGAGTATAGTACGAAAACGTGGCATTCCACTTATTCGGCATCTCCACGCTCCACACACCGTGCTCCTTGGCATAACTCTGGGCCCACCAGAAGCACAACAGCTCCCCGGTTACACCAATCGGATACAAAGCAATGAAGGTGGTGTAACGCAAAAAGACCACAAAATGAGGCACCACCTTGATTATATTGAGGGCATAGTAACCATAACGTATGATCTCGGTGACGGACCAGGCAAACAGGGCAATGGGCAGACCAGGTGATAGCTTGCCCGTGGGTGTGGCCATTACTACGCCGACGACCAGCATCATGCGGCTGAATACTTGGAATGTGGTGACCACAGGATTCGATTTGACCAGGCCAAAGACAGCGTTCAGAATTTCCACAAATGCGGCATTCTGGAAGATGATGACCGACAGTCGTGTGTACTCCCACAGTGGCAGCTGGGCACGGAATTGGGCATCCTGCAGTATGTAGTAGTTGACCAGCTGATAGAGGATATAACTCCAGCCGCCCACCTGCACCGCATTGTAGGCAAACAGATAGAGTTTGATTGGCAGCGAGGGCTCTTTGGATTTGCCAGCAACTGGAGCGGGTTTGTTCGTTTTGGCGGACATATTTGATGAACTTTCACCTCCACCCAATACAAATTAACTAATCTTATCGCAATCGCGCGATGTCTAGCTTTCACCTGTTCGTATCAGTGAATGTGGCCAGGGGAAAATAGCCACAAAATGCCCCAAAATTTGTGCTTGCAAAAAAATACCAACTATGAAGGGATTTAGATGCTTAAGGTCACACTGAAATATTTGAAATTAAATACAATGGGAAAAAATGGATTAAAATGAGCTAAAAAGGTGAAAAACCATTTTAAAATTAAAAACTAAATATAATAGAAAATAGTAAAGTTTAAGGAAACCAAAATAAGATTTGTGCTTCAGAAACGAATTTATAAAGGGAGCGGAGGTTTAACGTAAAAGTTTTAGATTTGAGAAAATTGGATTTGAAATGGTTCTTGAATTTCAAAAACGATGCCATCAAAAAAACTTTTCAATGTTGATCGATTTTTATTTTTTTTTATCAAATGACTAAATTTATTTCTGGTTTAAAATAATATCATTTACTCGAGTTGTACAGAGTAAAAGAGAAGACCAAGCGAAGTAAGTTTGTTTCGAAATTTGTATACCCTTGCAAATGCCGTTTTTGAAATATTAGAGTTTAAGCTAGCGAGCACTACAATCAAAAATTTTCTTGATCGTTAGTCATCTGATTTCGATCAAATTTCGCGAATCTGTTTGAAAGTATATCGAATTACCAATCACCGAGTTTAAGAACAGTAAAACAAATTGGGGCAGAAAAAATAACCAGAAGAGATTCCAAAAATCGAGGTTGTAGTTCAGGTGCATTAAATGGCTTAAACAGTAGTCAGTACAGTTTTGAAAGTTCCATGAACGTCGTAAAAATATTGCCGGAAATGAGATTGGGGCTTCATAAAATCTGTTAAACGATACCCCATTGGGTGCCCCCTCCCCTCAATGCCTGACGGATCACTCAAAAAACTTATAAAACGATACAGAATTGTATTTTGTTTGTTTAATTTTACCCTCTCTCCCCACCATTAGTCAGCCCTCATCGCACCGATTGGAAAAATATTGTCAGTAATAATACCAAAGCACCCAAAAACCACCAATTAATGATTTTGACACGTCTAAAGACAACAGCGTTACTAATTTCTGCCGATCAGTTTTCGATTCTGTCCCAGTGCACAATGGTTCCTAACGCAACTATAAGATATAGTCATCCGATTTTGACCAAATTTTGCAAATCTGTTTGAAAGCATTTCATTGTTAATAATGTCTGAGATATGAGACTCTAAGTTTAAAAACAAAATAGTTTTCCTGGCTTAGACTCATTTTCCGATAGTGTTCAATAGTTTTTAATAACGTTTCACGCCCCACAGAAAAGAGCGCATTTGGCGGCAGCAGCTTTCCGAATAGAAAGATAAGCGTATGTATATGTTTCCGATAAGGATAACTTCCCGGCTAGATTCGAAAAAGGTAATATTTGATGAATGTTTTGATTTGAAGAGTTTAAAACGAATCTATCACACCCAATACTGCAACCCAATTCGATTTTAAATGGAAAAAAATATCCAACAGTCGAAGCGATGTAAATCACAGTATCTAGAAAGATCTGTTTCATCATAGGACACTTAAAGCTGCTCATTCAACAAAATACAATATTTTGTATTTTAATTTTATGTAAACGAAACGGACTCGGACCTTATTAAAATGCTAATGATGAAATATTTATGTGTACTTGTCACTTCAGCCGAGTCCGAGCGCATGTTCAGTAAAGCCAGACAAACTCGACTAAAAGCAAAAGCTGCAGATGTGCAATTACTGACTTGCAATTGCTGATGAGTCTCTGCTGAATGGCTTGATAGCAGACTTTAAGATATCCTATGGCTTTAGTACTTTTTTGTCAACTGAACTTCAATCAATAGACCATTTTTTGTTAATGTTTAGACAAAGGCAGCCAGACCTTGCATCGGTAATTGTAATACTTTTTGTTCGATTCCTTTTCAACGAAAATGATTGTCAAATGTGCCAATCGCAATCGGCAATCACATAATCATAAAACACAAATCGTAAATCGAAACTATCTGCTGAATGAGCCCATTAATGTTATTTTTAAACAAAAATGGGATAAGAAACATTATTGAATGCATTTTATTAATTTTGTTACATTTTTGTTGGATTTTTATTTAAAAACTTATAGTTTTTGGAATTTAATGTTCTAATTAACTTACTATCGTAGCTATCGATGGTTTTGAAAAAACTATCGCTGACTATCGATAGTTTTCCACCTCTAGTTCTTAGATAGCAGCTGTAAGATATCATCTTCCGATCCGATAGGTTCCGTCATATTAGCAGCGTGCAGTAAAGAAAAAGACTCTTAGAAAAAGTTCAGCTTTACCATTTGCAAGAATAGAAACACGGTTACTCGAGTATTTTACACAAACATAAGTCTTATTTTAAAAATATTCTAAAAAGGATTTCAATGAGTTTTTTAATATAAATCGATTCCTAGAAAACTCAGGAATGGAACTTTCTTTTAAAGTTTTTAGATCGAAGCTCTATTACGGAATTCTGATTGAGGAACTACAACTTGAAAAATGTTGTCTTTGCGACAAAATCTTTTGGGTCTTTTGTCTTTGTCTTTGCATTTTGCATTTGGAAAATCAGCCGCTTTTAACTTTGCCGTAGTAGCAGGTGTGGAGTGGGATGGTGTGAGGTGGAAGGGGGGATCTGGTGGGGATTTCCAAACGAATCCAATAAGTGTCTTTTTGCCAGAGCTTCAATTTTACCATCGCATTTAACTTCCTAAAGAGCTTTGCTTGTACCGGGCGTCCCATGACAACCACTCTTTGTTTTGTTTAGGCCTGTTCTCAGATGACATCTTTTTATTTCCCTCAAGACAATACTTTGCATAAATAAGAAAGGTGTTCCAAAGACTTTCTATTTAAAGAAAGTTTTCTTGCAAAATAATTTATCCGTTATCACAGAATATGAAGGTTAGGTCCCACACGCAAATAATTTGCGCAAATATTTCAAAATATTTGCCCATTTTGCTTGCCTAAAGTGGGAACGACAAATAATTTGAGCGCAACCATTTGCCAAGTAGCCTTTTTCTATGTTTGTGCACCAATAATTTGAAGCAAATATTTGCCTAGTGGGAACTCCCTCGGCCAATTTTGTTTGCGGGCTTCCGAGTTTGCTCTTGCAAGCAAATTGTAGGAGCAAACATGGCAAATATACATGTAGTTCATCGAGATCGCTGAATCATTGGACTTGAACCAACAAGAGCAAATATTTGCTCATGTGGGAACATCAAATTTGTTTTCCGCAAACATTTTCAGCTCAAGGCTAATTTTGTTTGCACAATGTGTTCCAATTTTGATTGCGTGTGGGACCTTAGCTTTAGTATCAAAAATAATTTTTTATCCCAATTTATTTGCTTTCTTCCCACTGTATTTGGCTGTAGATACATTTCAGACGAAACTCGGCTGCACTTGTGGAAATTTCTGATTGCCTGGTAGAAACCCGAACGTGTCTGAAAAAGTCCGCCACCACCACTACACCTGCCACCCACACCTGTGCGAGAGCGTGGGTTGATGTGGGGTAAATTTCATTAAATTGCAGATCCATGCCAAGAGCTGCACGCCCAGTTCCGCACCACAATCGCCAGAGCGCTTGTTGTTTGTGTTTGCATTTGTGTCTGTCTGTGTGTGTGTGTGTGTGTGTGCATGTGGGGTAATTTGTTTCCCCAACTTTCAGAGTACATTTTGTGCTGTGTGTGTGAAAGCGGGATTGTTCCGGTCGGCTTTAAAGTTGTGGCCCTGGGGCCACACACTATTATTGAGACCGAAAGAACTTTCACGTGTGGGCGTTGGCCTACAACCACGCCTACCGTGCAAATTAATTTGCTGTGCATTTAAAGCAAATTACTAACTACTCCCCTAAATGTGCCCACGACGGGGGAGGAACGAGGTTGCAGCCAAAGAGAAGGCCAACAACCAGTCAGAGTCAGACCAGGGGAGACAAACGCCCTGTTATCAGACGACGCCCGCCTTATCAACAGGCAACAACGGGCAGCGCCCACACGCCTATTGGACAAAAAAGAAAAAAAAAACAAGGAAAAATGAGACCCCGCCAAAAGTGAATTCCCTCTTTTTCACCAAGCGCCCAGCAATGTTAGGCAGTGAATATCGAGACGAAAAATGTTAAGCACTGTTGGAGAAGCGAATGCAAGCACCACAGAGAGGCAGTGCCAACAGAGGCGTGCGTGGGAGAGAGATGGCTACAGTGTCGCAGTGGCGGGGGCTTGCTACAGAATGCCATGTGACTGGTCGTCTGAGTGTGTATGGGTGTGTGTCTGTGTATGTGGGCTGGCAAAGAAATTTTACAGTGACAAATTGCGGCAATTTAAATGACGAAACAATTAATTAAGATAAATAACTAAAAGGCAAAATGAATGTTTGGTTTTTATCTATGCACAGTGGGGTTATGTACATATTTTTCCTGGCCTAAATTTTAATTATTTAGACTTTCAGGGGGACTCATTTGGAAAATTTAATGCTTTTCGATCAGGACAAAGAGTATTCATCTCTTCTATGCCAACGTTTGGGTTAACTAAATACATACTCAACGTCCTTGTCATAGTTAACTGCCTCTAAATCAGCGACGGTCCCCGGATCCCCTTAGGGGGGCGAAGAACGCCTGTCGAAGCTGAAGAGAAGAGAGCAAAAAGCCTTTCAGTCGCTGGGTAGCCTTCAATGCGGTCATATTTTCGATGCAAACCAACTCCGACCCACTTCATCGACCGCTGGCCAACGACTGAAAAGCTGTTTGCTCTCTTGGCACAAGCCTCGGCAGGCGTTCGGCTCGTGTCGCTGTGAATAGCAAAATGTTTTCGACACCTGAGGGCCAGGTTTGTCAATGGCTGGCCCCCATTTGTGTTCATGACTATCCCATGTGTTCCACAAATCACTTTCGACCCAAAAACGAGCCAAATAAGGCAATTGGGTCGGAACATGGTATAATTAACGAGGTAGAGTCGTCAGAAATTCAGCATGCGAGAGAGGTACCAATGCCCTTTGCTACTGTGTGCTTACTACGGTAAAACAAACACATGATTTAGCTTTTTTAAGAATTTGCGGTTGTTTTTAAGAGTTATTCCGGTTTTTATTTTTTTCTAAACCAGATAGTTTTACAGAGTTAGACCTCTAAGGACGAACATACATACATAATTTACATCGAATGCTTGTTGAAGTCATGTATCACTGTACGTTAGAGAGAACAGGGATTACCAAGAAGAGAGCGCTAAAATATGACAGTGTCTCAATGTCTCAGTCACATTTCAGCGCTCTTTTCTTGGGGAACCCTGTTCTAAACCCTTGAACCGCCTGAGTCCCTTACAATTCTCACCTACACTGAGAAGAAATAGATCATTTCATACTTTAATCAAAAATAATTAACGTCAGAAGAGAATTTCTTGATCCCGTATTTCTTGATCCAAATATTTATACAAGTATGAACATTTCTTAATTAAAATAAATAGTACAATTCTTGAATCAGGACCACTAAATACAAGCTCGACCACTCATAAATGAAGAGCTTATCACACTCAAAGTCAAGATTCCTCATTCTTGAATCAACCGTTTGATAGGTTCAAGTGTAAGTTATTTCACTATTGAATCATGAGTTTTAGAAGTTCAAAAGATCTTGCCCATACTTCAACTAATCATCAATATTAATTCAAATGATTTTAATTATCAAGCAGTATATAGAAATCTTAGATGCTTAAATGCTGTTGTTCAACAATTTACAGAAAATTATAATGACAAGACTAAGATGACATCTTTTCTTTTTTAAAGCCCAAGAATTCCGCTCGCTCCCCTTTTTCAATAAAATAGATTCCCTTAAAGTTTTCTTGCTCAATCCGCTAGTTACTTATCCTTATAGGCCCCCGCCTATCAAAACCAGATTGACATCGAATTCAGCTCGATTTCAAGAACGAATTGATTTTATTTCAAGAGCTTTCGTACACTAAGAAAAAAACGACCATTTAAAACCCAGCACAAGTGTGTCTCCTATTTGAACGATCTCGTTCGTGAATTATCGTTCACAAGACAAACCCGACGTTCACAAAAAAGCACCACTAAAAAACTTTCTTACCAAAACTGGCACAAATCACAACAGAAACGCGAAAATGGCGCATTCAGAAATGTTTTACATTCTAGAATAATTATTAATATTTAAAAACAAAAAGAAAAAACAAAATAAGCAAAAAACACCAAAAAAAATTTTAATTTAGCCGATCGAGCTCTTGGTTTTTCCACCCATGTAAAACATTCAAGGCAAAGCCTTTAACAAAAAGCTTTCAGTCACTTTGGTGAGCTTTGGCTTTTCCTTAATAATGCAGTTCGCCGCAATGTCTCGAGCGAGGTCGGTAGCCTTGATGGAAGCGAAGCCGACTCTTGCACTAAACAGTGAGAAGTTATGAGTTCGATCCCTAGAGAAAGAAAGACAAAGTCAATAAAATAAAAAAAAGAGGAAGTCAAAGAGAGAACTAATTTAATATGAAAATGTTAAATAAATTTACTTTTGAAAAAAAAAAATAATTTAAAAACATTTTTTTCAGCGTTTACTTTGCGAGCACAAAATGTTCTAAAATCATGCCCAAGCCGTTCATAAAGTGAGCCCAAAATGTTCATAATATGACACCCGCTGTTCACGGTTCACGAAAAATCGAAGGATTACTCTACTTTTGTCAACGAATGGGCTTGATTTTGGTAGATTTAGAACGAATTTTTTTCTGAGTGTACTAACACTAGTTGTCCTACTTTTTTCCCAGTTTAATAAGAGCTTCAAATTAAGGAGCCGACTCAAGTTTCAGTTGAATGGGATTTCTCGCACTTTAATATTAATTTTATCAAATTAAAGAACAAGAAAAAATTTGAAAAAAGTGAGAAAGTCGGTCAAGCCCGACTATGATATACTCTGTACCGTATACAAGTGGCTGGTACTGTAAAGGGGGGTAATACAAGTTTTTTTCTTTCTTAACAAAAATTGCTTTTACACATACGGTCACCTTCACCAGCTATTGGCGCCAGCTGCGAAGTAACTAGCCATGAAAAAGCAAATTCTCAAACTTTGCCGTTCGGATTCGGCGTTAAACTGTAGGTCCCTTTCTCTTGTGCGAAAAAATTTAAAGCACACACGCCGAGAGATTGAGAGAAGCTTGGCTTGAAAAGCTTTATAGTCCGCAGGAACCAAACACATTTTGCTGCGACACGAGCCGAACGCATGTCAAGAGAGCAAACAGTTTTTTATTCGCTGACAAGCGTTTGATGAAGCAGCTCTTCGATACTATGCGGCGCATTTCCACACCAATACACTTTCACTTTTTGGGCTCGCTCTTCTTGACAAACGCTGGCCCCATAATGGAGGTAGTTTTTTAACTAAAGGGTGATATTTAAGGTGTTAATATTTTTAAATTTTAAAAAATTAACAGAAGCTTCCCATTAATCATCGATTTTGCTCCGAAAAATTCAGTTTTTAACTTATAACTTAAGTTTTCCGAGATTATTTTGAAGATTGTTTCTCATTTCATATCAAAATCATCTTGATCTAATTCAGGCATGCCCAAATCCAGCATAAGGCAGAGCTCACACCAATACTCACAAATAAAAACACCAATACCAAGAAAAGAACTGCAAACTCGAAGACAAGACACCAACAAAATCACAACGAAGGCAAAAAAAAAAAATAAAAATTTTTTTTTTTTTTTTTTTTTGCGCGCGCAAAAAAAAAAAAAGAAGGAAGAAAATTTTTTTTTTGTTTTGCAGAAAACAAGTAATTGTTTGCATGTGTTGTGTTTGCCTATACTTGGTGCCGTTCATGTATACGATCATTGCTTTGCTATCTCCGGAGCAATTACAAAAACGAAACGTGCCCAAAGAGCATAAGCCCTATGGCATGGCTGATCTAATTATTTAATGTTGAAAAATATATTTAAAGAAATATTTAAGATAAGTTCAGGCACAGCTGCCCCCACCTTTTCGGAAAGCTGGCTACGCCCTTGCCAGAGTCCGCCACGCTCTTATCTCCTGTGAATACAAGAGCCCTCTGCGGCAGCGACGTCGACACACCAACAGTATACGAGCTTATACTGCTCTCTTTTGCCACGACAAACAAGTGCCACGCGCTCTCGCGTGGCTAAGCATACACACGCAACGCTAAAATAGGCATGTGTGTTTTGACGACCTCTGTTTCATACCGAGGTTCTTACATAAAATCTTACAGGTGGTCGAGTAGACACAAGCCCAATTGATGAGATTCTTTTGATCTTTATTGACACTGCCCGATAATCTCGTCGGTACGCACTCTTCGCGCACGGGATGCAGGATGAATGTTCAATAAAGTAAAACTGGTGCGAATTTTGGTCACAATAGCTAGAACAGCCTCTTCGGTAGGTCTATTATGACGATCATAAAATGGACGTAATTTGAGAAACACTTCTCTCACAGAGCACGAATTCTGATAATACAATTCAATGATTTGGAAGCTGATATGGCAAACCTTACTGAGTTACGAAGTTACGAATCACGCTAAAGGTGTCAAAAAATGTACACTGAAAACCCAAATGGGCTAAAATTCACCCTTCACCTTTACAATGCTTGAAATTAAAATATTTTTTTTCTAAAAAGAGTATAAAAATGGACCACTGTGCCAGGTTTGAACCATTTATTTATATAGTACAGTTCCGTTTATGCTCCATAGATGGCGCTACAACACGCCCCCCAAAATCACAACTTCGATCTCCCTCTCTTTCTCTTTCCTTGCCTCCTCTCTCTCTCTCTCTCTCTATCCACTCGGACACAAAAATATTGTTTGTTCGAATTGAAAAATTTCTAAGCACACACAAGTTGCAAATCGTACGAACATTTTGCACAAATTTGAGTAGTCATTTTGTTTGCTCACATCACAGGCCAACAGAAAAAGCCCCCCCAAAGCTAGGCTAGTGGGTTAGCTGCAATAATGGCGTCATACGCGCACGCCGCCGGGCGGAAGTCTCATCTAGTCCGGGGGGCGTCCGGACATTTTGTTTTGTGCCCGTCATTTTGCTTATTGCACAAATTATTGCTGGGGCCGCAGCAAATGTGAAAAAGAAAACTATCAGCTAACATTGTGCACAAAAAAAAAAAAAAACGAAACACAAACAAAAAACCATCTATTATTGTGGGCGTTCAACGTTTTCCCACATGCATCCTAACAGGCAAACAGCAGAATGCAGAAACCGATACCGAGAAACAGTCAGCGACCTCCCCACGACGCAAGATAAAAACCAAACTATTAACAGCCGCCTGTGTGTGTTTGAGTGTGTGAGTGTGCGTGTGTATAAGAAGAAGATGTTGGGGGGAAACCAGTTCGCGCTGCTTGGCGCTGCTCCAAAAGAGTCGCCGGCAACGTTCTGCTTTGGTCAGCATATGGTCAGCTTTTGATGTTTGCCTTGGCTTTCTTTTGTTATAAACAACCCTACTGCTTGAAAAAAAAAATGGAAGTGCCTACCAGGCGCGCTCCATTCTATATTGGAAGCAGTGGGAAATCAGCAGGAGAGCAGGCAAAAGCAAATGCTAGATTACAAATGCGTACAAAATAAATGAAATAATATGGAAATGGTGGAATCTCTTTTTATTTATTTGTTTAATTTCTCGATCATTGACGAAATCTCTTAATAATATTCACCTGGTATTGTCATTTTGTTATTTGAAACCTATTTGACACAAACAGTTTCCACCAAATATAACAACAGTTTAAAAATTCACTGAAGAATGATTTAATTTAAAAATCCCTTTCTCAACCAATTCTGTGCTTTAAATGCTCCAACCCACAATCGTAGGTAGAATTTACTGTCAGGTTCAGTAAAAGTGGCATAACACAAAACGTAATAATTACTGTAGCACAGTAGATTTCAAACAGAAATGACTGTTGATAATGGTCCAACCAATAAAAAAAAGTTAATTTTACCATTGTTTATAGAAAACTCATAAATGTAACACAGCATCACTACAAATGCCACACATATCACAGTGCAAATACTACGTACTAATCCTGAAAAAATAACGAATTATAAATAATTTCATGAACAATTTTCTTACTCTTGGGTGACTCAAACTCAAGGCCCATGGACTGGAACTCGATTATGTAGCGGCTATTTCTTCACGAATGTTGTCCTTGAGCCTTCTACGGTCCTGGTTTGTTAACGGTAAACCTTTGACTTCAAATATCCCCACAAGAAGAAGTCAGGCGGCGTCGAATCGGGCGGACGCGGTGGCCAGTCCAAAT
>JAEIFU010002165.1:0-49344 GCA_018904235.1 Lordiphosa stackelbergi
TATTTATTTTTTATTTTTTTTTGATACAAATTCTTTATAAATCGCGATCTATCGAAGGAAATTTTTTAACAAATTTCTGAGAGAAGGTAGGAATTAGTATTCTTTACTATACCTTCCTACCTTATCTTATTTATTTATTTCATTTACAAAATAAGGTTAAATTTTTAGTTTCTTTGCTCTGTTCGTCCCCTGTAATTCCGACTTGTCAACTCAATGGAGGGGGATTGATCATCTTAATTCCCCCCCCCTATCGACACCATTGACTTTCGACAAGATTTTCGAGCACTCGAAATGGGTGAATATTGTTGTATAACAAAAAAATCATATTAAATTGAATGTATGTATTTAGGTAAATATGTTCTTTATAGGAGTTCTGGTTTGCCAAACTTGATAATTGAGGACATAAACTTTTTTTATTTACATATATAAAAGTAAGTGTTTGTTTGTTCCTTTTTCGCGTCCAAGCTGCTGAACCGATCTTCACAAACTTTCACAATATATTTATGTCAATCATGAAAGAATCATTGGATATATCTCAAGTCTGTGAACCGGTGTTATTAATATGAAGTTTGATATTTAACTGGTTCAGGAAATATGGTTCAAAATGAAACCTCAGAAATTATTTGATCTCCGAGATGGAGCTTAAAAGTTCATATCACACTTCTACCAGTTCAAACTTGAACACGCTCTCATAAGAAATACAAATATCAACATACAGTAAGCTTAATATAAAGGCGAACAATCAGGGTATTACAATTTTTATTGATTTCCGACCCCATAAATTGTTTATTTTCTTGATCAGATCGTCGAGCTGAGTTGTCCGCCCGTCTGTCTGTCTGTTTCTAAGCGAGCTTGTCTCTTAGTTTCAAAGCAATCGATCTGAAATATTGCAGTTTTCTTTTTACTGGCAGCAGCTATTAATATAATATACTCTCACGCAGACTTGCAATAATAAAAGGATAAAGGTCGGATGAAAGATTCCCAAGTTATGAGCAAAAAAGACCAGTGAACCCCCCTCAACCAACCGCACATTTCATTAAAAAGGAAAGAGAGATACTTAGAGAAAATATTGCGTGATACCCGCGTGGCTCCGTGGATAAGACTGCTACAGAGTATATTATAGTCGAGCTTGACCGACTTTCCCACATGTTTTGAATGTATGATACAACTTAAGCCCCCCTTTGCACCAAGAGAGATGCTTGAGAATGAAATTATTCGATGGGGTTTTTCGTGTAAAAGATGTATGGGTGGACAATTATGGACAAAAGTTGCTGGTGTGGGTTCTCTTAGCCTTTTAGATCCTAGGTACTTTCCCATAGTGTTACAAATTCTTCATTAAAATTTACATTTTCAATTCTTCTTGGGCAGCTGTTTTACCATAAAAAATCTCTTCTGGCCTTCATTATCTAAGTTATCTCGCTTTGGTTGAAAGTATGTGGGTCCTATTGCATAATTAAGGTCTTCACACTTAAACTATTAAATTAGTGCTGCAAACCGGTTTGGAGTTGAACCGCTCCGGACTCGGAGACTGCGGAATTTTCGGTATTCGTGAACCGGAGCAGAACAATTTGTTCTTCTCGAACCGAACCAAAAAAAAAATTGGAAAGGGTTCGGTTTAAAAAACATGTTCTATTACTTTTTTTTTTGTATTTTCTACCTTCAATATTTTTAAGCCTTGGAATAAAAACAGCTTGAAAGAGAAAATTTTTGCTTTGTTATAAAAATATTTATAAGGAACTAATAAATAAAAGCTTTAAAAGAAGTGAGTAAAAAAATTAATGATTCTTTACCAAGTTTATCTTCTGATGAATATGAAAAGTAGTCTTTAAGCATTAAAGTTTTGTAAAGAAATTAAAAATGGCGCATTTGTTGTATTAGCTGTTCAAGAGCAAG
Organism: Lordiphosa stackelbergi; assembly: GCA_018904235.1. NCBI lineage: Eukaryota > Metazoa > Arthropoda > Insecta > Diptera > Drosophilidae > Lordiphosa > Lordiphosa stackelbergi. The sequence goes on from JAEIFU010002165.1 coordinate 1,894, forward strand.
AATCAGTGTCTAGCGCACATTCAGTCATACTAAAGGATTGTTGGAAGACGCTCAGACTAATGATTAACTTAGTGTGTTAACTGAGGGGAGAGAATTTCCCCCAATAATACAGCCGAAATGGGTGCACAGACATTCACAAAATCTGCTGTCAATTCGGAACTGTCTGTTCTTGTCAGTTTGTGCACTTGTGCTGTATCTGGACTTCGAAAACAGTCATAGTAATGCTGTCATAAGATGGCCTCTTTGACTTGAAGAAGGTAGGCAATGCTGATGATAAAACCGGAAGGTTCTTGAAACAGCTGTACAGTAGACCATCCTCCTTTTTGGTGCGTGCGTTTTGTTTTAAAAGTTATGAACAAACATACTTCTATACTTATAAATCTGTAGGCCCGTCTGACTGACTTATTATCAACCCACAGCCAAATCTGCTTATCCTACAGATCTAAAATTTGGCATAGACCTTCGTTTAGTTATGCATTCGCGCACTAAGAAAGAAAGTTTGGAATATTTGTCCGCGAAGTGATTTAAAAAGCCAAACAAAAATTTCAGCACATAACATGATAGATTGTTTTAATAAGAGTGCGAGAGAGAGAGAGTAAACGACTCTTTGAGTGACAGTATGTGCTGCAAAAACATAAAAAGAAATAGCAAAAAGCCTCATCCAATGAAATGAAATCTTAAGGCACAAGCATGAGAGGGATCACACTCACACAAATAAGGTATGTGAGTATTAAAACGAGAAGGCCATGCTAACTTCGTCTCTGCCGAAGTTTTTCTACCCTTGCAAATGTTATAATACATCAAAGTTTAAGAACGCCAGCATTAAAACAAACAATTTTTCTAAACAAAACCCACTTTTCGACCGATAATTCCTATGACAGCTATAAGATATAGTCATCCGATTATGACCAAAACTTCCAAAACTGTATAAAAGCGGATAATATTAATAATTCTTATTCAAATAACTGAATGGCCTTCAGATTAATGGATCTGATCGACTTCGCGCATTCGTTATTGGCCATAGAGGATTCGGGGCGTGCACTTCTTGCTGTGCTCGGGCTCAGCTCGTCGGATGGGGTGGGGTTCTTCCTCCTCCAACTATGGCAAACACACCACTACAATAATTAAGTGCACTTTCAAAAGTAAGAATTAAGGGAACATCGGAAGAGGGACTTAAATAGACGGACAGTTTTGCGTATAGACTGATTGGATCTAGGGTATTGAGCTGTTGGTTATACCCTAATCTGTACCCACCCTTCCTTGGCATACCTCTATGGAAATGATCTTAGTATGCCCCTATGCAGTTCTTAGCTGCTACTTACGTATGGGTTGGCATTGGCTTTTTGGATCGGCGACGGACCATGGCGAAAATCTTAAGCTGTCATTTTAATTTTAACAGGGAACATTATTTATTATAGGAAACAAAATTAAATTCATAATCGTACTTAAGCGTCATCTAATCCATTATTCATTGACTTCAAGTTTATCCTTACCAAGCTAAAGAAAACTGTATAATTATTTTGATATATGCATATGTGTAAGATGAAAATTAATAAATCTAGTTATTCAATAATTGAACTGATCTCTGCATCGCCAAAATGAGGCAAAAATATGCCGATTTAAGAAAATGCGTATGTTTGTAAAGCTGTAAGATTTAAATACTATAGTTTACACTCACCATACACTGCCGTCGTGGAGCTCCAGATGACGATAATGGGCTTCAAAATAAAAAGAAATCTTTACTATACATACATACACACTACGTTCACTTCTCAGGTAGATGCAAGAGACTTATGTTCAAGAAAAAGTTAAATTCAATGTAGTTAAAGGTTTACGTTAAGGTTGAAATTATTGAAAATATTTAAAATTAAGATAATAGAAAAAAAAAACTAATTTTTAATCCTCATGATAAGGTTTCTGCTCATAGAATCTCTCTTGCAATCTCCACTTTTAAACCAGACGCTGTAGGTGGACCTTATGTGATGCAACACATGTACAATGGGTGCGAATTACTCAGTCACCTTGCCCACCTTCTGGGTCTGTACTAAATTAACAATGGGTAGTGTATGCGCCTAACACAGTATGGGGAACGAATCTCGTCACTGGGCGGGCAGTGTAGATCTCCTCCGGGGGTCGTATTAGCTTTGGCTCGATTTAACCAAGAGCTTTTGGTTTGCCTTCGCCAGAGTGGTTAAATGACTCCGATTATTTGGGCATTGACGTTCGCGGGATGCCAATTAGCAAAATGCGACTCTCTCGATCCGCCAAGTAAATACTTTCGCCAGATTGCGCCTCAAGGCAAGGCCGCCACTTTAATTGGCAATCCAAGCCCTAAACAAAAGGCACTGGCGCGGAGCACTATGAAAAAGACGACATAATTAGACTTCTGAATATGCACTTGTGTAATTTCGTACCTGGCCAAATTCTTTTCGCACAATTCACTTTGATTCTCTCGATGTTTTTACCAAAAATTAAGTTAACTAACCGTCTAAGTACTCCAGTCCAGATTTGGGACTGGAGGGGTCTTATGCAATCGCCACGTGGGCTTAATTTTTCTTTGCAAAAGATAACTCCGCACAGGTCGCTTGATATATGTTGTGCTCGCACAAAAGACATTCGCTCACGGTTCTACTTAGGCGCTTCATTTGCGATTACTAAGTCTAACCCCGATAGACGACAGTCAGATAAGAACGGTGCAATCGTATGATGTGCTGATGCTTATCCAAGGTGACCAAGACATTTGATCTTCTTTCACGTACCTCTTGCTAAACCCGTTAACCGCAATGCTAATAGTTTTAGTTGAACTCCCTTTGAATTTAAAACCCCATTCGACCCCTTTGGAACATAACTCAGCGATTTTTGAACCCCGAACACAAAAATTAGTTTAGAGGTTTTAAACTAAACTACATTAAAAGGTTTGCTTGCTTAGTTATGTAGATGACTTTTGTTATACCTGTAAAAAAATAAAATTACTAAATAAAAAAAACGAGTATTTTTTTTTTATTTATTGTTTTTTTTTTGGCAACTGAGAAAGATCGTAGAAAAAATCCTTTCACTTAAATTCGAGCATGATCTGAACGTGACTGTCATCCGTGGATCTGGTTTTTTTCCTTCTGAAACGCAAACGTCACGAATTGTTGTGGTTATTTTATTGTTAGCCCAGACAGAAATTCCACATGGACATCTTGTGTGTGTTTACATGACCCCACCCAAATCTCAACCCTATAACATTTGCGGCATCTATTTTGGTGCGGTCTTATTAAGTTTACGTTTGCTTCGGCCGTCTGTATATCCCCCCTCCATCCCTCCTGCCTTATATATATACCCTGTACTCATTAAAAATGGGTAAAAGGGGATCATGAAGTTGTGCCAATGTTTGTAACAGCCAGAAGAAAGCATCTTCGACCCTTCAAAGTATATATTATTGCTCAGCATCAGCAGTCGAGTCTGTCTTTGTGTATGAACGCCTCGATCTAAGAGACTAAAGAAGATAGAGCCAAATTTTTGTAGTTATCCAAATGAAGTTTGTTTCAAAATTGGGAAATTCTACCTTTGGCCTACACCTACACCTCCTATTTACCCGTCGACAATTGCCAACTATTAAATCTTGATGATAATCTTAACTTATTATAAAAAATGTTGCAAGTTTTCTAAACTTTTTCTAGACCGTTTGGCATTTTTGCGAGTTTTCAATTGGAATTGAACATTGAAAAACAGCCGTTTTTGATATATCAATGGTGTAAGTAACTTAACAGCAAAAACAATATATTCAAAATTATGAGAAGCATGGCAAGTCACATGAAAATATATTCAGTCGAAGAAGTTAATTCAATATTAACTTAGGAAATAAAAGAAAAAAAAAAAAAACATTACTTGGTACAGGGTATTTTACAGTCGGGACACTCGACTGCAGCGTTCTTACTTGTTCTTTTTGGCAAAGTCTATTTCTGTGCGGTCTAGGTGCATGCCAAGGCAAAAGGCATTTTCTTTAATTATTTCAAATGAACATAAACAAAAGCAAACCAATTGACGATGATGATGTGTGTGGTTGTCCGATGGGTCTAAGTACTTCATGGACTAGGCGTTAAAATGAAGTAGCGGCAACTGTTGCCAACACGGATTGGAACTTATTCCATGCCGGGGGGGGGAGACCCACATAGTTTTGCGCCCAACATCCTTGATGTATATTTCCATCACCAAGATTGCTCATCAATCATCAGACTCAGAATCTAAAGCAGGAACCGTGCTTTGAGTCGCCGACAAACATTTCAATTCTGTGGTGAATTTGTGTTGACAACTGTGCGCCCACAACTGACTACACCGTCTGTCTGCTGCACGCTAGCAACACGTGTCAAATATGGTAGTTCTCTTCGTATTTCATCCTTTCTCTTGCGCTGCACAGTGGACAAGAAATTTATTTTCTTGGCGAAGACGCTGGCATTTAAACAAGATATTTTTTAAAGATTAAACATGAACATTAGACTGCTTTTTTCTTGATTCTTAAGTTTATGGTATATTTAACATGGAAAAAAGAATATGTTGAAAAAGATATGTTTTAATGGGCGCGAAGATGCTCCGAAACGCAATAGTTTGACAAATTTTCAGGGGTGCCGCAGAATTCACTTTCACTCTAAATTCGCTTGAATTTGATTTCGCCCTGCCACAGAGCATGTTTTCGAGTGATTTGCAAGTCGCACACTCTTGAGCCGGCGATTTGCTTAAAAAAGCCCTTAAAATGCATTTTAATAAAAATAAGGCTTATGGAGGCATCAAGGGTGTTCAATTTGTAAATAATCTACATCAAAATAATTAAACATTTAAGTTGGGGGTACGGCCGACATGGAATATATTTTTATATGCAAAATTCTATACTAAGAAAGAAGCATCTAAAGACAAATTAGAAAATTTGACCCTACTTAAGAACAATTTTGAACAAAATGTCATCGATAGACCGCGAATTATAAAGAACTATTATACATTTAAGTCGAAGCGGTCATCGAAGGTTTCTTTTTAATTAATTTTTTAAAATTTCCGGTTTTGTTTTAAAAATATGTGAATTCTTTTCGTCAAATGTCAAATAACTAAGAACATATTAAAATTTGTGTGCGATTTAACTACAGAGCTTAAAAGCAATAGCAAAATACAAATGACGTGGACAACATTATTTGATTTGAAATTATGTTATACTTGGTAACATTTTAAAATTTGCTCTACACTTCTCGCAAAGTTTTTCAGAGATTATAAACTTAGGGCTCTGCGAAATAAGGCCAAAAATAAAATTAAATAAGGCCCCAACAATTTATATAGAAAACAAAAACCACTATTTTTTTTTTATAAAATTTGGGGCGTTATTTCCTTTTTTACGGCATTATTTCCTATATAAAATTTCAAAATGAAATAAATCCTCAAAAGAAGAAATGAAAAAAGGCCGCAAAACTAATTTTTGGGGTCCTGTTTCATTTTTATAAGGAAATAAGACAAGAAATCGCGCGATTTTTGTATTTTAAATTTTTAAAATATCATATGAAATAACACCCCAAACTTGGGGCCTTCTTTAATTTTTTTTTGGGCTTTATTTCATCGCAGTGGGGCCTTATTTCATACTTCAAATTGGGCTACTGTTTTATTATGAAATAACTCCCCAAATTTGGGGCCTTTTTTCATTTTATATTTTCGGGACTTATTTTCTGCTGCCTTAATCGAGCGCTTTGTTCATTAACTTATAAACTCATTACCACGCGCGATTTAAAAAAATTTGCCTGCGGCGCTCTTTCATTTTCCCACTATTACCTCCAAACCAAGGACTAAACCCGAATTTAATTTCAGTTTGAGTCAAGGCATTTATATTGGCCTAATGCTTTTTTACTTGTACAGCAATCGGACAGAAACACTGAGACAATTTAATGAATCAACCTCTTTGCTCTGTCACTCAGTGTTCCCCGCGTTTTGAACCCTTTTTGACGGTAAAAGGCTCAACCTAAAATTGCAGAATTTCGTTTAGCTTCATGATAAAAATGCCAAGCCAAATAAAAATAAAAATAAATATTTGAAATTCATGTTGAACAAAAAATGGTTTGAAAAAAATGGGCGAAATTAAATATAATATTTGTGCTGTAATTATTAAATCATTTCAAATCAAATAAATGTTATACAAGAAACTTTGACGTGGAAATAGTGCAGTCGAAATTTAATTCTAGAGGTAATATCTCACTCCGAAATTATGTAAATATATTTTGTTTGTATATTTTTCAACCTCTGATCTCTTTGTTTTTCGCTCTTTTACTTTCATTTGTTATTTACAGCTTTTTTTCTCTTCTAACTTACTTTTATAAACAGACCGGTTAAGTCGGCTCTACCCGACTTCAATATACCGACTCAAGAAAACATGTTTAATAGTGATCCCGCATTAAGAAAATATAGAGCTTTCTAGGTGTGTTAGCGGGGGGCTTGGTTCGCTTTGTTCTCTTGAGTTCTGTTCATCCGATCTTTATCATTTCTTTTGCAAATCGATTGATTTTGCTAATTACTAACTATCTCTGAAGGTACGAATCCTCTATATTTAAAACTGTGGGAGATATAACTTTTTCCAAATTGCGGGGGCGGGAGGGGGCGTGGCCAAAAATTTTGAAACAAACTTGATCTCGTCAATAAAAAGCTTTGTCCATACTTCAAACCTCTTCTCTTACCATCTCTAATCACTGTTCATACAACGACGGACGGACGGACGGACGGACGGACGGACCACTATTGTGCTGATTGAGAATATATATACTTTATAAGTTTGGAGCTGTTTCCTTCTGCCTGTGTACCTACATTTCACCCATTTTACCCATTGCTTTAATGGGTACAGAAGATAAAAAGAGAAGGGTTGGGGTAGGGAAAGGGGTAGGAATCTATTCGACGTAGTTATCTAGCCACCAGAATTGGATACTGTTTAGGTTCGAGTCCCTAGTTGGTATAGTTTTACCAAACCGCCAGATGCCATCTTGTAAGGGACTCTGACGCTTTTTTCTTGTGTAAAATAAAATGCTTCTGGTGGGACGAGTCCTGTTAATAACGTGTGTTCAATGTATTGATCCCCTGCATAGTAAGGGCGTCGCAGCCGACACACGCATAGAAAGAGAGAATACGTGTGTTCTATAAATAGCACGCACACATATTTATTTCTTTGCTTGTAGCCCATGTTTGACATAATGTTTACTTCCCCTCTAGTAACCGACTACCAACGCAGCGTCAACGAATCGTCAATGGCTTCGCGCATGCCATCGACGCTCGCTCGACTACCCTTGTACTGAGCCATTGTTTACCTTTAACATTGGCATGTCCTAGGAGGTAGTGCACGGCTTTCCGCATAGACGATTCGTCGACGTATAAGGGGTCAAAGAAGCGCCAAAAGAGAACTTTTGACGTTTTGTTAACGAAATGTCGTCAACGGGGTGCCAACGTACGAATCTACTATGAGGTGTTGACGAAATAGGGCATTTATAAATGGGTTAATAAATTTTATATAAACAAAAAAAAAACTATAGATTATTTTAGTTTATTAATCGTTGATTTTATTTCAAGCTGAAAAAGACAATTTAATTAAATATCATTATCAATACACACTTCAGCTAAAAAAGGAAAAAAAAGGCAAAAAAATAGAACTAAACAAGTAAGAAAGTCGGTCAAGCCCGACTTCATATATACCCTGTACTTGACAGAGATAATGTAAGCTTCTACCGCTCTTATCTCAAAAGTTTTTATCTCTTTCTAAGATTGTGGGATGGTTGTACAGTGGGTGCGGGGCGTTGATTCACTTTTTGCTCATAACTTGAGAACCGTTCATCCGATCTTTATCATTTCTTCGGCAAATCGATACATATTACTAATGACTAACTATCTCTAAAAGGTACGAATCATCTATCTACAAAACTGTGGGAGATATGACGTTTTTTCCAAATTGCGGGGGCGGGAGGGGGCGTGGCAAAAATTGAAAACAAACTTGATCTGCCTGCAAGTAAAAGAAGCATTTGTCCCATACATGTCAAACCTCTATCTCTTACCATCTCTGAGATCGACGCGTTCATACAGACGGACGGACGGACAGACAGACGGACGGACGGACGGACAGACGGACATGGCTAAATCGACTCGGCTGTTGATGCTGATCAAGAATATATATACTTTATAGGGTCGGAAATGATTCCTTCTCCCTGTTACATACTTTTGCACAAACTTAATATACTCTATGTACCTTCGGCAGAGAGTATAAAAAGAATACAAATACAAGAATAAGGCTAATTAATTTTGTTCTTCGGACCGCGTTAATTCAGCTTTTAGTTGCTTTTCTGGGGGTCATCCTGGGTATAGATACTGAAAGTAAAAATTGAATTAATAAAAATATTATACTCGTAATTTTTACCTTCAATATGAATTTTTAATGGCCTTACCTTTTTTCAAATTTGTATATCTTTCGTTATTATTTACACTGTTGCAATGATTTATTTATTTAATATTGTTAAATAACAATTATGAATTTTTTGACACAGGCTTAACTTGCCTCTGTCTCGCACAAGTTGAAGTGATTTTGCCGGCAGTACAAAAACAATAGGAGTATGCAAACATACGAAAGAACAATACAGCGGAATTAGCGAGATCAGACTATTGGAGCTTGCCTTTCACACTTCCTTATACAATTTTTATTACGGCGCTTGTATACCCTTTTCAATATATTCAGGAGACTTAATTAAATACATACAAATGCAGTAAAATTGCATATAAAACAATTAGATAACAGTTATTGCATAAGATTTGCAAGAGTATTTTGACAGCGACTTTTTAGCTGTCATTCGTTGCATTCCTATTCTTTTCGTTTGCACACTCTCGCTCTCTCACTTACAAAACTGAGAGCGCAAGCCGTTCTTGCTCTTGCGCAGCTGCTCTCCGTCGACGCTGTCTGCATACCTTTGGCGTCGACGAAGGGACTGTCGCCAATTCAACAATGCGGCGTCGATGAATTTGTCGCAATTGACCCCGACAGAACTAGAGTACAGTGTTAAAAAATATTTGAGAAAAACGCACGCGATTTCTATGAATCTATAAATTCCTAATAAATTCAAAAAGCGTTTAAAAATTTTCTCAGAGCCATACCACAGAAGTTTTTTAAGCTACGAACTTGATATTTGGCCTGTAGATTCGTAATATGAAGTTTGATATTTTTCAGGTTTTCAACCGGTCTGGAACTGGATCACAAGTGGCTCATAGCCAAATCTCAAAAATTATAATATTTAAGCAATGATCTGGAAGTTTGATCAGTAGGTTGGTTATACACGTATGTAGCTGAAAATCGAAGATTGGGAGACATAATTTCGACATAGAAAAACGCAATAATTTAAAGCGAAATAATGTCGTTTTGTTTTATCGGAACAATGTCGTTACAAAACGACATAGTTTCGGTCGAAATTTTGTCGTTTTTTTCTGTCGCAACAATGTCGTTTTGTTTTGACGAAATTATGATGTTTTAAAACGAGCGAAATAATGCCGTTTTGTTTTTTTGTTGGAGTTATGTCATTTTAGAACGTTTTAGAACGACATAATTTCGACCTTCCAATTAGAATTTTTTGCGAAATTATAGCCGAAAAGACATAACTTCGACCCAACGTTTTACCATTTAAATCAAATTATTCCAAAACAAATATTTTATTTTCCGCCTCCTAACACAGCAAGATATCAACCTTTCCATATGTATTTTTAGTCGCTGAATTCAAATCAATTGTCCGTTTTCGTCCAACACGTCAGGTTTTTATTTTGTTTAGTTTATTTGCTTAAGCGTGTGTTGTTTACATTTATGGGTCCTGTGACCGCATTAATTAACCTTTTCCAACCACATTTGTTTTAATGAAAGCTGCATTGAATGACCTTACAGAAAAAGCAAACACGAACTTTTGATTTTGTTCATAAGGTACAATTTTGTTGAATTTTAATATGGAAAATGTGGTTATTTTGATAAAAAATATTTTTTTCCATGTTTAAGAAATTCTACCACATCTTCAGTATCATATTATCCTGATTTTTAAAAGTTATAGCCCCAAAACCAAAAAGATTTCTTATTTTTTCGTCTGATATTTACCATCAAAATTTCTTGTAGTTTGATAATAACAAAGTAGTTATGTGTAATTTATGTTAAAAATTATTTGAAATTGCTCTTTGTTATTTTTAAAAAACATTTTGGAAGGTAATATTATTTAAAAATTTTACAAAAGATTCGTAAATGTTTATAGTTTTTGCTCCATAAATTTAAAAATCGCTATTATCGGGGGTTCTGGAAAATACTAGAGATTTTGGCCTCGGTTAGTTTAAAAAACGCTCGGAAAATCCGTCGTTGTCACAAAACTTCAAGAGATTTAATTTTCTTCTTTGAAAATCTAGTTGGAAGGTTTGTGTCCATGCTATGGTCTATCTCTATCAAATCTCTCAAAAATTTCCCCATTTTCTAGATATATAATGTTTGATGTTTAAATTAAATTTTTTATGCGTTAAATGTTTTATGATGCATTTTTAAATCAATTCAAGTTGAAGTCATATTCTCAGAAAATGAAATGCAAAATTTTAAAAATTTTTTTTAATGTGATTGAAAAAAAAGAAAGATTTTTGCAAATAATGTTGCAATTTGATTTTTTCAAGTCATTACACAATAACGTTTCTTAATCGATATTTGGCTTTAAATGTAAATTTATCTACCGGAAAAATTCATATATGGGCATTTCCATGACGTCGAACGGGACAATCGTACACATTTTAATTAAAAAAAAAAGTCAAAATAAAACGGATTTTTATTTTTACAATAGGCTTAATTTGTAGCTCTTCAATAGCCCTACAACTAGTGCAAAGATTGATTTTGGGCAAATTTTTGTTTTCGAGATAATTGCAAAAGAACATGACATTCGCACGGGACAAAAACAGAAGTGAATTTCGCGGGCAACCATTCAAATGCCGATTCCAGCGAATTCTGAGGCTTTTTTTAATGTGGTTAATTTTAGAATTTTGTGCATTGATGTCTGTTAAAAATGGTTTTTATTTCCCCCGAAAATAATTCATAGTTTTTTTCAAAATTTAAGCTTAAGCATTTTCGCACGAGACATGTCACACGGGAAAGTTTTTTCAATTATTATATTTATGTGGTTTCTGCTATAATGCGAAGCGAAAACTTACAGTTAATAACATTCACATAGTTTCTCATAGTTCCTTATGCATTTTTGTATACCCCTTCGTACCATCGGAAAGATTTTAGATAGCGAAAGTACATGTAATCTATAATCACTTTTTTGCAAAAAATTAAGCAAATTTAATGTCAAAATGAGAAAAATCGCTCTAGCACGGCCGTGAAAACGAATATATCCAATTGGGTTATTTGTTAATGTAGGACTAGCTTACATTAGTTTAATTTGATTGTTTCCCTATGAAAATGTGAAAAAATACTTTAATTTTGTGGCCCAGGTTGACCTTATGGTGGAAATGCTCATATATTTTCTTTAAATTAAAAATTTATTTTGATTTTCATGCCAGCATCTTTTAATTTTGTTATTGGTGAATCGAAATTATGTCGTTTTAGAACGACATATTTTCGAGGTTCCAATTAGATTTTTTAGTCGAAATATTCGATCGAAATTGCGTCGTTTTTTTTTCTCGAAACCATGTTGTTTCAAAACGACATAATTTCGATCGCTGTTTTCTGGCGGAATTATGTCGTTTTAGCACGACATAGTTACGACGTTCCAATTAGAGTTTTTGCTGAAACGACATCATTTCGAGCGAAAAAATGTCGATTTGTTTTGTCGGAATAATGTCGTTTTAAAACGCTCGAAATTATGTTGTTTTTGTCTGTCAGAATGATGTTCAAAACGACATTATTTCGAATCCAAATGTACCTGGCGAAATTATGTCGTCGGAATTATGTCGCTATGCCACAATCTAACGGCTTTAAAAGTGGTTCAGAGCCATATCTTAGCATTTTTTTTAGCAATGAACTTTGGTGTGTATGTTGAAAATATCGATTGTGATACTTCCTCAATTCAAAACTGGATGCCAACAAGTTTGGACAAGTTTAAATGTTCAATGGGGGGTTTTCCGATCTTTTGATGAACGGCAGGCGACCAACAGGTCCACTCTTTGGTTTATTCTAAATAAAATGAGTTACATTCCTGGTAGTGATGTCCCCAAAAAAAAATTGACTTTTGCCAAAAATTTTGGGTCGCTGACCCAAAGTGCACTGGGGTCCGCACTATGCTATGTGCATACGTATGTACATTGTACACACATTTATATGTCTGGGCTGCTGCCTTAATTACACTTTTATGGAGTCATTGTCGTCGTTGTTGTCGCTTGGTCGCGGAACCTACGTAATTGACTTCAGGTTTTGTGCTGTCTGTGAGTTATGACTGGGATGCAATTCCTACGCGATGCTAGGTCAGGGCCAGAATTCATTGGCAAAAAGTGCTTAGTTTCATGTTTATCGAAATTAATCATTTTGAGCTTCAATAGTTTTAATTGCATTTACAGCAGGGACATATACAGGCTCAATCTATATTAATACTAAATATTTGGTGCCGAAAATAAAAAATTATAAAGAAAATGAAAGTTGGTTTTTATACCCTTGCAAAGGGTATTATAATTTTGCCCAGAAGTTTGCGACGCATAGAAATATTCATTTCCGACCCTATAAACTATATATATTCTTGATCAGGGTGACGAGCTGAGTCGATTGAGCTTTGTCCGTCCGTCTGTCTGTCCGTTGTCTGTCTGTAGAACGATCGGTCGAAAAGTGGGTTTTAATGGAAATCTTTTTTGTTTTTAAAGATAACGTGTCTGACATTCAGCGATTATTAATATTACTGCAATGCTTTTACATAGATTTGGAAGTTCCGGTCGAAATCGGATGACTATATCTTATAGCTGACATAGGAACTATCGGTCGAAAAGTGGGTTTTAATGAGAAAAACTTTTTTGTTTTTAATGTTAACGTGTCTCACATCAGCGATTATTAATATTATGCGCTTTTACATAGATTTGGAAGTTTTGGTCGAAATCGGATGACTATATCTTATAGCTGTCATAGGAACTATCGGTCGAAAATGGGTTTAAGAAGAACTATCGGTCGAAAAGTGGGTTTTATTTAGAAAAATTGTTTGTTTTAATGCTGGCGTTCTTAAACTCTGATGAATTAAAACATTTGCAAGGGTATGAAAACTTCGGCAAAGACGAAATTAGCTTGGCTTTCTCGTTTTTTTAAATCTACGTACGCAAGGGGATGCAGCGGATTTATCGAAGTAGGGCACACCAAGAAAAAATTATATTTTTAATATCTGCTGTTATGGATAGCGACCTATGTTTTTTATCTGGGATTTTTTAGCTGGCTCGAGGTCAATGTTTTTTACGTGCTTATTAAAAACAAACAAACACGAGTTTTTGTTTTTCCAATATATTTCAAACCCCTTCGGGATTCGTCTTCAGGGCTGTGTTGTTTTTGTGTTATACTGTTTACAGCCCTGAAGACGAATCCCGAAGGGGTTTGAAATATATTGGAAAAACAAAAACTCGTGTTTGTTTGTTTGTTTGTTTTTAATAAGCACGTACAAAACATTGACCTCGAGCCAGCTAAAAAATCCCAAATATTTTTAATATCTATTTAGCTCCGATGTAAAAATAAACTTAATTAATATATTAAAAATTTCAAATCGATATATTTTAAATTACTATTATTCCATATTTAGTACCATTCAGAAACAATCAATTGTAGTGAATGATATTATATTGAATCAGAGAGATAATATTTTCTTGCCAAATGAAATGAAATAATTGATCATTTTAAAAAGTTCATTTTTATTGATCTGTGCGGGACGGCCATATCTTAAGTCAGCTTAAATTTGCTGCTGATGTCGGGTTTTACTACAAGCCTGCGTTTGGGATAGCAGTTCTGTCATGAGGTACCTTCTGCCAGCTCATTGAAGTCAGGTTAAGACTGCTGAAGATTGAATTGGTATTCATGAAATAGCGTTATACAGTCAACCAGCCTTCTTTGTAGTGTTGTGCGTGTCTTGTTTAAAAATAGCTATGGACAAAATCATAACATAATGACCTAGAGCCTGCTAAAAAGTTTTACGATTGATAATCAAAAATTGTTAAGTCATTAACGTTAGATGGAGTCAATTTCTAATAATCGCGTAAAACTGTATATTTTAATCGGTTCAGTACTTTGAATTTTGTCGAAATTTTTAAAATTTTCTTTATAAACGCTGTAAAAATAGTAAATGTTAATCAACAAATGATTTCCTTTTCACTGATGGTACAACATATCTCCAAAAAGAAAATAAGGTATTGATAAAGAACATCTAAGGAAAAATTCCGAATAGTGGATCCATTTAATTGTGTTATGTGGTTATTTAAAATAGTTCTGTTTTTTTCTTCCTCATTTAAAAATAAGCGTAATGCCAGATAAAAGCGAGATCGTAAGTTAAAGTCCGACTTCAATATACCCTTTACTCAGGGGAAGGAATGTCCAATAGCCTTTCTGTGCAGCTGAGGGCGAAAGCCGAAAAGAATGCAACATTGTTTTCACTCGGGTATTTTTGATATACACACAGAAAAAAATCCAAGAACTTAAATCAAGTAAAAGCAGTGTCAATAGTACCGTAAGTACGAAAATACTTGATTCAGTACAAAAGTCTTATTTTAAGTAAGTATTTTTAATCCCGAAATTCTTGTTTTAAGGCCGTATCGGGATATTTTTGAAGTACATTTCTAATTAGTCTAAAATCTTTTTTGGTTTTTACTTTCTTAAGTACAGCCCGATATAAATGCAAAATGTTCTTCAGCGTGATCTTATAAATTCTGAAGTCAGCCCTAAAATATTTTTGGAAACAAAATAAAACTTAAAAAATAAGTACAAAATGTTCTTGGTTTAAACCTATAAAATACTAAGCCTTCCCAATTTGTCTTTGAAACAAAACTTGGTCTCTGTATAATATCAAAATTCGGTGGAAATGAATTAACCAAACACCAAGGTGTTTTTACTGTAGGTCAGAAATCTACCTTCACTCCATAACCAAAGTGTTAGAACCAGGAGAGAATTTTCAACTTAAAATAGTTCGCATTTTCCGTAGCACACTTTTTGGAGCTTGTATTCCTAGTCTATTTTGTCCTTGTATAATCTTTTCTTAAGTTTTTCGGCTTACTGTGAGTACGAAATGTTCTTGATTCAAGAACGTTTATTCTCATTTTAAAAATATTAACAGTCGTTTTTCTATTCTAAAATGTTTCGTACTTAATTGAAAAACATTCAAGAACAAAACATACTTGAAATTTTGAGTATAAAACGGTATAAATTCTATCCCAATCGATCTAGAACTCCGCCGGCCGTTTTTTCCTGAGTGTAAAATGTGGGATACAAAACGTAAAAAGTAATTCCTGATTCGGAGACTGATAGCTAGGAAAACAAGGGTGTGACAGAATCTAGCGATTTCTACCAATAAAACTTCTTTAAATGATTAACTCCATCCATTACGGTGGATTAAATAGCCACCGAAATAATTTTTTTTAATAATCCTTCTGTAGAGCCTGAAGACAGATGCAATTCGCACTGAATAACTTTATTAAAATATAATCCCTTGGACTGTTTAGGGCTTAATCCCCGCTCTTCTGCTACCAGATCGATTTAGTGCTCTGATATAAATGTATTGCCTGTAACTGTGACCTACCAAATGTGAATATTCATTCATTATTCTGAGCATGAGGCTCGTCCTGGTTACCTAAATTACTCTTTCCATTCTTGGTCAAAGAATTAACCTCTTCGGCTTCTACAGCCACCGATGCCCCTGAATACTTGATGAATCCGAGGTAGGGTTGTCGAATATTTAAAAATATCTATATCGATATATTTGGCGATATTGAAAAAGTATCATTTCGATATAAATATTTTGGTGCCAAAAACATCGATATTATCGATATGGTCCAACTACAATCTGACTGCGCAAAAAAAATGTATAAAAATAAAAATTAACAAAGATAACCATCAATATTACGCTGGCTCTAGGTCTCGTCATGTTTGCACATAACTTCAAAACGCAGGAATACAACACATCACAAAGAAGGCTAGTTGGTATACAGCTGTTTCATTGGTATCTCTACCAAATCATCAGTGACCTGTGCCTACATGTACTGGCCCCAACGACTCTTACTCCAAGCCGGAGCTGCCATAATCGTTTGGGAATTCCTAAACGACTTGACAGTACACACATTAACAAAAGATATTTATTTTTTATTTCATATACACTCTTGCCCAAAATTATACGACACCGCGAAAATTTTAGTTTCGACCCTCGTAGGAGAATGGGAAAGCATAATACAACGATATCAAGTATGTAGAAGGAAAGCTTAATGAGTTCTGCTTAAAATCTGATATTCTTAACTCTGATTGCATCTCGCGTTTTCAAGTAGTGGTAAAAAAAGCATAAAAGTTCGATTTTTGTCATGTCTGCAAGTGTATCAAAATTATACGACACACGGCAATTTGTTGCATTTAGGTAATATTTGCTTTTATATTTGTTGAGTTTCCACTGGTCCTTGTTTTTTATTGCACTGCGTTTTCTGTGCATCAACTTTAATAAAATAACTTTTAAATATTTTGCTCTACATGACCAGATCACAAGAAACAGTTATTCGCAACAGGGTGACCGAAGGCTAAAACAAAAATATCCCCGAAAAATATCACCAAAAAATATTCCATATCCGATATATCGCCTCCGAAAAATATTCGATAATGATATTTTTCATTTTGGGCAAAAATATCGATATTTCGATATATCGATAATATTTTCGACAACCCTAATCCAGAACTCCCGTTCCAGGGCAAACAACGGTAAATTCCAATTGTACTCCAATAATTTATTCTCCTGTTCTGGTGGTTGTTAAGATATCATGGCAGTATGTGGATCCTTAAATTACGTCTTCAGATGTCGCACACTTGTGTTCAAAGAGAGAACAATATGTGTGCAGCATGACTATAGGCGACTGCCACTGTTTGACAATAGTCGTCATGCTGCAATCGTGTTATTCTTTACTGTTTTTGAAAATGAGCTGCATTTCAGCCAAGCATCTCCATGCTTTGCGATTAAGTGCGCCTTCATGTTTGTTGAGTTGCCATGGTCCTTACAACTTTTTGCACAGTTTACAGTTAATAAAACAACTTTGAAACATTGTGCCTTTCATGTCCAGAGCACAAGAAACAGTTATTCGCAACATTGTGACTGAAGGCTAAAACAGATATATCCCCGAAAAATATCACCAAAAAATATTCGATATCCGATATATCGCCTCCGAAAAATATTCGATAATTATATTCTTCATTTTGGACAAAAATATCGATATTTAGATATATCGATAATATTTTCGACAACCCTAATCCGAGGGCTTTGGAAATTCCTTATTAATCGGAATTTTAGACTTGTCTAAGCGGCTGCATATCTAATACTACACTAAGGGAAAAATGCTCTGAAATTTTAATAATTACACTTTTACTTAAAAATTTCTACCATTGATTCAACGTTTAAAATGCAATTTGTAACTTTAAAGTGTGTACACTTTAATTTAAATCAGGGACCGAAAATAACTGTTATTTTGAAATTTTTTGTTAGATAAATTAATATGAAGCATTCACTTAAAAGCTGTTCTCCTAAGTTGGAACAAAAATAATTTTAGTTCAGCTTCTCAGATAAGCCATGATTTCATATTTTTGATTTTTATTAAAATAAATTATGTAAAAAAATCATTTTTAATTTTGGGGGGGAAAATTTTGTTATTGAAGTAAATTTTTCTATCAATTATTTTGTTTTGAATCCAGAGCAGGAATCCCATTGGATTTAAAATGCTTAACAGATCCACTTCAAGTTGGTTTCTGAAAAAAAAAACACGAATTATGTTAAATTGAATTTGCAAATTTATACTTACTTTGGGAGGACTCGAAATCGGGGCCCTTGGATTGAAAACAATTTGAATGCCGTCTTAAAGCGTTGCACCATTGCACGAGCTTGTCCCAAAATTTACAAGATTCCACTTGTATTAAATTGAATCTAACATCTGCTTTAAAGCATAAGACCACTTGTAATTCTCAAGTTGCCATTCGGTGCATGATCAATATAAAAGGGGCAACTGCAATTTGATGTTTATGTATGTTTTTGGTCAAATCAAAGTGCATATTAATTGAAATTAATACATCAATGTAATTGTGCAATTGGGTTAACGTCTGGGACCGCCATCACAAATAGGATGGGCGACAGAGCACATCCCTGCCAAACGCCACTTAGGACTACAAAAGGCTGTTAGAGATTTTCCATATTGATCACTTTATTTCGCAATCCAAACCCTTGTTTATATTTTGTCAAAGAGTTTTTCATAGCATTAGAGCATTTTATTGGTGAAAATACACCATCGGCTGATAAAGCTCTACAACTGATTTACAGGTATATAGGGCATACAGTATTCTGGATAGTCCCATTCATTTCTGTGGTTTAATTCCACTTTATTTTGTTGTTGTGGCATTTTTTGCGCTCCGCCTTATTTACATTTATTTGATTACGCTTGCTGCTATTTTTTTTGTCATTCTCTCACGTTTGCCCCGCAATTCCCATTTTCAGCATCTGTCAGGGCGTAGCTATCAAAAAGTCATCCGAGTTGATAAGCTATCGCTGATATGGAGTAGGTATAAATGCATGTGTGTGGTTGGGGTATCCTTCTCCGTATCCCAATAGAGTTTTTCATGCTCAATTGCATCAAGGCCCAAATGTAGCGTGTATAATTTTTATTACAAACAATTTTTATTGCTTATTTTTACATATTTGCAAATTAAAATTAAAATAGATATAGAGCACTGACGATGACTTCTCAATTGCAATTCCATGTGGCCAACGCATCGGAAAATGCAATCGTTAAAAATGATAAATGCACTACCAAAGGGAGCAGCGTGGATGTCGTATCGAGTGGGTGGATGCATTAATACGTGTGGATTGAATTTAACAAAAATAATAAAATTAAACTAGAACTATAATAAGACTGGGTATAAACTACTGTTCGCCTGTTTCTCGCTGCTGTATTTGTTGCTTGCAACTTTTTAAACAATTTTCCCACAGACTGAAAGTAATCAACCCATTTAATTGGCCTACTTCCAGACACAATTTATGGAGAGGCAAATGCTTTGCATCGAAATTCGGTTATGTTTATGAATTTTAATTGAAATTGTCTATGGTCTAAAGTAGACTACATTTCGCTGTACGTAGGGTGTATTTAAACTCGAAGAAGGCCTATTGATTTGCTCGTTATTTGATTGTGTACAACAATTTGTTGCATTTGAATTGAACTGTGCGAAATTAATTCCGATTGGCTGTGAATATGATAGCTGACATTTATATTATCACATGAAAACGGTACCAATTTTAAAACTTCGACCAGTTTCGACCAGGAATAACATTTTACCTATTTAGTTGATAGATCTAGCAATTTTTTAATTTTTTGAAAAGTTATCAGCTTCAAGTCTGACAATTTTAAATTATGCTTAGCTAATTTTGGCTATTTCGTTACTTTTAAGTCGTAGTGCAAAATGGAGCCTAATTATTCTGTTTGAAACCTGGGCATTCTATGCTACAGTACAACAGAAGTAAGCAGGGATATATTAGAAATCATTAGAAATAGTTTCAGGACCTATTTTAGGGTGCATGAAATAACGCCCGGAGTGTACTAAGGCCCTTTTGAAGCATTCTATAACTACAGTGCTCCAATGAATACGTTGAGCCCGGTAAGGTCTAAGTTGCTCAACAGATTTCAGCTGAAGACGTTAAATGCTTTATTTGGCAGAGCTGCAAACCAAATTATTGTGTTGAACTCATATTTTCGGGTCAGAACCGAAATTGGCCAATAGTCAATGTTCGTGCTTTTTGGGAGAGGGTTTGGTTCGATCTCTGGTTCGGTTTAAGTTAAATAGAAATACAATGTATGTGGCTAATATAAAAAAGAATAATCTGAATTTCTGTACTTTTGAACAGACAAAATAAGTTTTAAGGCCATATCAACTGAGAATTCATTCGATGGTACTTATAAGACAGTTAGCGCAATATCTTTAAATTGTTTTATGTTTGATTTAGTCGGTTGTCTATTCATAATAGGTGATTCATTAAGATGTTTTTGACAAATTGTCATAAAAAGACTCACACTGCAAAAACGCCTCCTATGGGCTCTGTAACAGGTGTTTTCGGGAAAAATTATGTTCAGTGACAAGGCACATTTTTGGCTAAATGGATACGTCAACAAATAAAATTGTTGCATTTGGGCTAATGTCCAATCCGAAGAGACTCTCGAACTACCGTTATAAATAAACTCCATTGGGATGCACTGTTCAGTGTGTTTTATGGCCTGCTAGAATCATCGGTTCGCATTCCTTTAAAAAATAAGGCCAGACAGAACATAACAGTCATTTGCAAGCTCTACCGCACCATGATAAATGATGGGCGCGTCGCGACATTCCTATGCACAAGAGGCAGCGCGCTGCCTGCGTGTGCGTTGGGCCTCTGCCGCGGCCGACTGCACAAAATCACACGTACGCTATAAGCATTGAAAGCTATTTATAGAACACGAATGTTGTGCACGCAAATTGTGCTTGAATGCGTGTGAAAAGTGTGACGATATGTGTGCATGCCCATCTCTGTCGTAGAGTAACAAGTAAGATCGTTGCAGTCGAGTAGCCCGATTTCAATATACCCAGTACAATTGACAAACACACACACATACCCAAACGCGCAAATACCCAGTCGGACTTTACGGAACGTGGTTCCCTAAAGGATTCCATCTGGCAGTGTTCTTTTTACAAGGAAGAATGCACTACCAATTTTAGCAGTATGAAAGACGGCATACAATCTGTATGAAATCGGATGCACGTTCCTATTTGCGGTGGTTTGGAAGGGAAGCATGTTCCTTTTGCAGTATGTTAGAAGGCATAAAATCTGCGTAACATGCAAACGTCCCTTCTAATGGCACGCATGCAGCACCTGTGCTTTTGGAAACCAAAATACGAAATGAGACCGGAACAGAGAATCAGCGAAAAGCAATGGATAACAGTTAAAAAAACAAAGGGGAACTCGCAAAAAGCACGTGGTTTTTGACAAACACGTTTGTTTAGTGAATAACTTCGGTGTTTTTGATCGGATCATGTTGCGCTTTTCAGAATAAATATATGTACCGCCAAAGATAAAATATGCTAAGCCACGATGTTGTAACTTTAAAATTGTGGCTCTGACAGTTTTTTGCGGTTTAAGGGGGGAGGGGAGAAATTTTGCAAATCTGAAACAAACTCGATCAGGGTACGTCATACACCTATGTTCATGCAAAAATTTGGGTCTCTATATCTTATAGTTTCTGAGATCGACGCGTTCATACAGACAGACGGACGGACAGACAGACATGGCTAAATCGACTCGACTGTTGATACTGATGAAGAATTTGTATACTTTATAGGGTCGGAAATGTTTCCTTCTCCCTGTTACATACAGTTGCACAACTTCATGATCCCCTTTTACCCATTTTTAATGGGTACAGGGTATAAAAATGTTGAATAACTCCCACATTTTTTAAGATATCAAGTTCAAATTTCAAACTTAAATTTATATTCGCCATAACTACAATCGCTGAAATCAAGATCGGATATAAAATAGCCGAGTTAAAAATTGTTGCATACTTTCCGGATGTTCCCACTGAGGAATACAGGAACGCTGTTAAACATTTCTTCACATGAGTAACACTTTAACTTACGCTTTCGTTGTTACCTAAAATTGAAGCCCATAATGTCGACGACAATTGGTTTCAGCGTTTCGGACCTGTTAACTGGTGGCTCCAGCTCTTCTAATCTCTGAGATCTAGGTAGTGATACAGGTCAGACGTACAGACGGACACTGCTATTTCGACACAGCTGTTGATGCTGATCAAGAATATATATACCTTACTAGCTGAACTCGCGGCGACTTTGTCCGCGTCCAAGATTTTAAGACATTGTGTTGTTTCCAGTTCACCCCGTCCTAAAGGATCCAAGAAATTTTCTAGGCGCTCGACAATTTCGGAATTATATGTTAGTCCTTGCCAGACAAGTGGATGCTGAATACATACCTCTCCCGCACGACCACATAGTGAATTTCGGGTCTAGCGATGTTATATTAAGAATGTGCATTTCAGAGCAGCATCAGCACTATTCAATTATAATTCAATTCCAATTAGCTTTCCTGATTTTTTCCCCACCCGCTCACCACTCTTTCCCTACCCTCCTTTTCATCTTCCACCGCTCTACAGCATCTGTCATCTGTCTCAGAGAGCCATGGCATATTTGTAATACACACATACCTAATTTGTGTGATTGTGATTCCTCTCATGCTTACTCTCTCTCGCGCTCTTAGCACAGCAGCTCAGTCCAAAATATTATCGGAGCGCCACAGTTCAGTTGCTTTTCTTTGGCTACATATGTATGCATGTATGTAAATTTTTTGGCAGCTAGCTTTGTGAAATTCTATCTACGAGTTACGGGTAACGGTAAAATGTCGGAATTCCGGGTTCGGTTTATAACCTGTGTGCAGCCCTGTTATTAAGCATAAAGATGACTTTAAAGAGTAACAGCAATGTTCCCCCTCTTTGACTTGTCGGCAAATTTAGTAGGCTAAATTTTAACGAGACAAAAACTCACAGAAGATGCATTTGCTGATTTCGACGAAATCACAACCTTACCTTCGGATTAGCTCAAAACTGAGACTAGCCAATTAAAGCTCAAAACTTACCTTTTGTATGCTTGTTTGTGCGGCGATTCAGGTTCGGCTAGGACTCCCAATAACCTGCTGATTCTAACTACAGAGCTGTTTGCAGACCGAAATTTAAGTATTTTTGTACTCTTAACCTCACATTTTGCAGATCACCTATCCATATGTGCTCTCTTGCTGCTGTACATGCTCTCCACATCATTGGCGACCGTGACGAAAGGAATAAACCAAAAGGATTCATCGTTGGCAACTGTGGTAACTCTGCCAGATAGAGAAAACGATGCCATTTCCTCGCTTGATACTATCGAATCGGCTATCCTAATGCCCGATGCCAAAGACAATTGTCCCACGGGTTACTTCCATTGCAGTACAACACCCCAGTGTGTCCAACAGCGGGCCAATTGTGATGGCAGCGTGGACTGTGACGATGGCTCCGACGAATCGAATTGTGCAAACGAAGTGGATGCGAAATATTGGGATCATTTGTATCGCAAGCAGCCCTTTGGACGTCATGATGACATAAAAATTGGCGAGTGCTGTGAGTACCAAACCAAACAACAAAAAAATGACAAAACAAGGTCAAAGTAATTAAGGCCCCGTGGTAATGGGCGAGCGAGTGGCGCCGCCGACTCTTTGTTTGTGATAAAAAAAGGGAAATTTGCATGTAAATTCAAAAGTTTTCATTAAGCGAGAAGCTGGCGTTAATTAAATTGAACGAGCATTACATAACCTCTACCCTCAAATAACTCATTCACTCATTCTAGTGTGGCGCAATGAGAACTTCAGCTGTCCTTGTCGCGGTGATGAGATTCTGTGTCGCTTCCAGCATCTCGATGCGCTGCCTCTGCATTTGCCTGCTCACGATCTGGCAACACTGTAAGTAAGAATTGTGTGTTTTGTGTGCGTTAAAACTAGGAATATGGAACACGGAGGCTTTTTTGTTTTTTGATTCTTCTCTTATTTAGGCTGAAATGCCATTATCACTTTATAAGGATAATTTTGGTCACAATTTTTCACCCATTCGTTTATGCAAGAGAATCGGAGTAGTAAAAAAACAAACATAGCGCGGGGGGGGGGGGGGGGGGGGTGCCTTATGCGTTGAGGGTATTAAAGAAATCATGTTGAAAACCAGCCTAACATGCACTGTATATAAGCTAAAGGAACACATATTCAAGAATGATTCCCTGTTTCTTATTCCAGCGTTCCAATTCGAAGTTATCTCACCGACGCTATGTTGACACACGCTTATGTTATTTGAATTAAAATGGCACGCAGTAGGCCAGTTAGGGGTACATAAATACGAAGCCTGTCAAAAGAATTTCTTCAATCGCTTTCGATTCGTTGTGCTGTGCACATCTTGATTATTTATTTTAACAATTTTATTTTACAAATGATTTTATCCTAAAATAGACTCTGTTTGTTGGACCATTGAAATCATTTCGCAATTTTGTTTCTTAATTAAAACTAACCTTTTACCTTTTTATGACCATCAAAATCATTAACCAGTTATTTTTGTTTACTGAATAATTTTTTTCTTACTTTAAACTAACCTTTTACTTTTTTATGACCATCAAAATCATTCACCAGTTAGTTTTGTTTATTGAACATTTGTGTTTCTTACTTTAAATTCATCAATTGAGTTGCATTCTTTAAACTAACCTTTTACCTTTTTATGACCATCAAAATCTTTAACCAGTTATTTTTGTTTACTGAACAATTTTTTTCTTACTTTAAACTAACCTTTTACTTTTTTATGACCATCAAAATCATTCACCAGTTAGTTTTGTTTATTGAACATTTGTGTTTCTTACTTTAAATTCATCAATTGAGTTGCATTCTTTAAACTAACCTTTTACCTTTTTATGACCATCAAAATCTTTTACCAGTTATTTTTATATACGGGGGTGCCACAGAAACCTCTTCCAACCGAATTCCAATTCTTAGGTGCGAGGGAAATTTTATTTGGTTGGTTTCAAACCTACCGTGTGTTGCTGGGAGATTTGTGAATTCGCTTTTTAAGTGGCTCCACCTGTTAATGGTCAGCGCCATCTACTTGACAAACAGCGGATTAAGGGCAAATTTTTAAATTTTGCTTTATATTAATGAAGAATATGAACTAAATTTGAATTATATTTTAAAAATGCAACATAAAACATATTACACAATCAAAAAATTTCAGTTAAACATCAAATTAGCCCATAACTAAAAAAAGGGAAATTTTTTGGCGAGAGATTCAGCCCTGTTTTTAGAGATGGAACTTCAATTGGAACATCTGCTGTTCTAACTAGATTTTATAATAGGAAAATGAAATCTCTCGAAGTTCTGTGGCACCCACGAATTTTTGGATTTACAAAACAACCGTCGTCAAAATCTCTAGAGATTTCTGTGGCACCCCGATATTCATCATTTGTGTTTCTTACTTCGAACTAACCTTGGTCCTTTTTATGACCATCAAAATCATTTACAATTTGTTTCTAAATTTAAACTAACCTTCATCATATACGGGGGTGTCACAAAAATCTCTAGAGATTTTGGCCTCGGATGGTTTGCAAAACGCTCGAAAAAATCCGTCGGTGTCCCAGAACTTCAAGAGATTTCGTTTTTGAAGGTTTGTGTTCATGCTAATGGGATATTTCTATCCAATCTGTTAACAGGGTTGCCCTTTCTCGCAAAAAAAAATTTCCCATCTTCTAGTTATGAGTTAATTTGATGTTTTATTGCAATTTTTTAAAAGTGTTTATTTGTTTTATGATGCATTTTTTAATTATAGTTCAAATTTAAGTCATATTCTCCAAAAATAAGATGCAAAATTTAAAAAATATTTTTGCGCCAATCATAAAATATACCTTGACAACTCTAATACCTTGTTGGTGCCAATGTTGGCACACAGATGGCGGCTGCATAAATTGAGGGCGCTGTGGTTGGCAGGTTTTAATTGTTACGCAGTATTAGGAGGGTTTTTATTGAAACACAAATTTTAATATTAAAACAAATAAAATATTTGGTTAATTTGATGCAACCTATCCAGAAAAATAATGTTGTTCACATTTCCAAAACTAATTTTGCAAATCAAAATTGATTGGTTGGTGAATTAAGCTAAATCTTCGACAAAACGCGAGAGATTTGAAACCAACCAAAAGAGATTTCTGTGACACCGAGTAATTTTTTTTGTGAAGAGATTTCTGTGACACCGCTGATAACACAAGTTTACACGATTTTTCATCCTCTGCAAATTGATGTCACTCCTTATGTAAAATCACGCGCTGAATCCAAATATGGAGCTTAAAAATTTCTCAGTAGAACAGATTTCGAGATAATCCCAATTTACCGTTTTTCGCATTTTTGAAAAAGGACCTCTCACTTAATTTCAATTATCTCAATTATGAATTGACTTATGAACAAGTTTTGTACACCAATGGAACATAGACATTTTTAATACCACTTGAACGGTAAAACTGAAATTGCTCATTTTTTAGATAAATGCTAATAACTTCTACAATTTCTAACAGATTTCAATATATGAACACTTTTTGAATTTGTTATACATTAGGTTACATCATCCAAAAGAGAAAGAAATTTTTGAAAATTTTTTTCTTGGTGAAAATAACGGTGTTATTTGCGGTTTTTTCAAATTTTCGATAAAAATGAAACAAAATTCTCGATATCTTTCTAATTAGCAGCTACACCACAAATTTGACATTGAAATGATGTATGAACGATTGAAAGATAATTTTATTAGCTTTAATTTTGTGTACAAAACTTGTTCATAACTTATTTCATAATTGAGATAATTGAAATTATGAGAGGTCCTTTTTCAAAAATGCGAAAAACGGTAAGTTGGGATTATCTCGAAATCTGTTCTACTGAGAAATTTATAAGCTCCATATTCGGATTCAGCGCGTGATTTTACATAAGGAGTGACATCAAATTGTAGAGGATGAAAAAAATTTAATAATTTGTAAACTTGTGTTAATGCTTTATCACTTTCTATATGTAGAAGGTATGAACCATCTATCTACAAACTGTGGAAGGTATGACCTTTTTGCAACATTCGGTGGCAGGAAGGGCGTGGATAAAGTTGAAAATAAACTTGATCTGCCCACAAGTAAAAGAATTTTTAGTCCTATACACGTCAAACATCTATCTCTTACCATCTCTAAAATCTATTTCTTCATACGGATATCGACTCGGCTTTTGATGCTGATTAAGAATATATATACTTTATAGGGTCGAAAATGCTTCCTTCTCCATAACATACTTTTGCACAAACTTAATACTTCTATCGGGGGTGTCACAGAAATCTCTAGAGATTTTGTCCTCGGTTGGTTTGCAAATCGCTCGAAAAATCCGTCAGTGTCCCAGAACTTCAAGAGATTTCCTTTTCTTATTTGAAAATCTAGTTAGAACAGAAACTGTTCCAATTAAAGTTCCATCGCTAAAAACAGGGCTGTATCTCTCGCAAAAAAATTTCCCTAAGTTAAGTTATGTGTTAATTTGATGTTAAACTGAAATTTTTTGATTGTGATAAATGTTTTATGATGCATTTTTAAATTATAGTTCAAATTTAATTCACATTCTTCATAAATATAATTAAAAATTTAAATATTTTTGGCTAATAATTATTGAAACACAAATTTTCAATGTTTAAACTAATTAAATAATTAATTCATTTTATGCAACCTATCCAGAAAATAATTTTGTTTACAGTTCCAAAATTAGTTTTGCTTGTCAAAATTGTTTTTGTGATTTAATTAAAAAAACCCGACAAAACACGAGAGATTTGAAACCAACCGAAAGAGATTTCTGTGACACCGAGAATTGGTTTTGGGTTGGAATTTGGATTGGAAGAGATTTCTGTGACACCTCCGATAATGAAATGGCAATAACTTTACGAGGAATTCAAAAAACCGCGAAATGGAGTTCTATATTAAGATTTACCGACGAACCACTTCATATAGGCCATACGAGCAGACCAAACAAGTAAGAGCGTTGCAGTCGAGTAGCCCGACTTCGAAATACCCTGTAAAATAGAGACACACATGCAAACCCACATATACACAGCTGCTTGCAATAAGCACAGTGCTTCCCACCTCTCTGATATCGACGCGTTCATACAGACAGACAGACATGGCTAAATCGACTCGGCTATTGATGCTGATCAAGAATATATATACTTTATAGGGTCGGAAATGATTCCTTCTCCATGTTACATACATTTGCACAACTTCATGATCCCCTTTAACCCATTTTCAATGGGTACAGTAGACTGGCCCTTATATTAACTTTTTTTTTTATTTCAAAATACCGGGCGGAAAAAGATTCGTTTTGGTCCCAATAGATATGAAAAAAAGTTTGGCAGCGATCGGACTTCATTTAGTGGACGCGCGCTCGCCCTCAAAATCGAAAATTTGAAATGTATGGAAAATGAGGGGGATGAGTTTCGAATTTAATCTCTAAAAATTCCAAAAAAATTTTTATTTGTTAATTCTTTTTATATCCTTTTAGGGGAATATCATAGCAACATTTTAAATATAAATGTGTCTTATTTTGAGCGTAAACTTGGCCAGAATTATATCAAAAGGGTCAATTTTTCCAAATTTTTTTTGGTATTTTTTCGAAGAATTTTTAATAAATATGAGTTTCTGATTTTTGCTTTTGCCCGGGCGGCAAAACTATCGTTTTGGTCCCAATTGATATAATAAAAAGTTTGGCTGCGATCGGACTACATTTAGTGGACGCGCTCTCGCCCCAAAAACCAAAAATTTTAAATATACTACCAATATATGGGATGAGATACGGATTAAATCTGTAAAATTAAAAAAAAAAATTTTAAGTGGTTTTTCTCTTTAAATCCTTTAAGGGGAATACCATAGCAACATTTTACATATTTTTGTTGGATATTTTGAGCGTAAGCTTGGTCAGAATCATATCAAATCGGCCAATTTTTCACATTTTTTTTGTTTTTTTCTGAGATGAGTTTCGAATTTAATCTCTAAAAATTTTAAATTTTTGTTTAAGTGTTAATTCACTTTAAATCCTTTTAGCGGAATATCATAGCAACATTTTAAATATTTTTGTTGGATATTTCGATTGTAAACTTGATCAGAATCATTTTTTTTTTTTTTTTTTTTTGATAAAATAATACATATTTACGAGATTCTGATTTTCGCTAGTAAATGACACTGTTAAATAAATCCATGTACTTTTTGATTCAGATCATGATTTGAATTTAAATTAGCTAACAGATACCGATAAATAGTTGAATCTATCGGTACGCAGCGAATGTCTTCATCGATATTCGTATCTCTGCTAATCAGCTGACGAACCGTTATTTCTCTACATTTGTTCACGTGTCTTAGAAAAACACTAGCCATGACAGCTTTAAAATCCCGCTCGATTGGAACACGAAGCTTCGAAAATTCCACAGAGAAGATAGAGTTGGTTGGTCGGATTTAGCACCAAATCCTGGGAAGAAAGTTGCCGTCAAACCGACAAGTCTTAAAGGTGTTTTTTTTTCAATATGCGTGTTGTAAAGATGACTGCACAGAAATCCACTAAATGAAGTCCGATCGCTGGCAAAGTTTTTATTAAATCTATTGGGACCAAAACGAAACTTCTTCCGCCCGGGCAAGAGCAAAAATCAGAATCTCGTATTTATTAATTTATTATAAAAAAAAAAAAAAAAATGAGAAAAACTGGCCGATTTGATATGATTCTGACCAAGCTTACGCTCGAAATATCCAACAAAAATATGTTAAATGTTGCTATGGTATTCCCCTTAAAGGATTTAAAGAGAATTAACACTTAAACAAAAATTAAATATTTTTGGAGTTTAAATTCGAAACTCATCTCAAAAAAACTTTTTATTATATCAATTGGGACCAAAACGATAGTTTTGCCGCCCGGGCAAAAGCAAAAATCAGAAACTCATATTTATTAAAAATTCTTTGAAAAAAATACCAAAATAAAATTGAAAAAATTGACCCTTTTGATATAATTCTGGCCAAGTTTACGCTCAAAATAAGACACATTTATATTTAAAATGTTGCTATGATATTCCCCTAAAAGGATATAAAAAGAATTAACAAATAAATTTTTTTTGGAATTTTTAGAGATTAAATTCGAAGCTTATCCCCCTCATTTTCCATACATTTCAAATTTTCGATTTTGAGGGCGAGCGCGCGTCCACTAAATTAAGTCCGATCGCTGCCAATTTTTTTTCATATCTATTGGGACCAAAACGAATCTTTTTCCGAATTCTTTTTTTTTGAAATCTATTTTAAAGGGCCAGTCTAGGGTACAGGGTATAAAAATAGAACGAACTGCTTTATCGGGGATTATAGTCATTTTTGAATTTTTTGCATTTGATCGAATTGGGTATCACCAGCTTCTAAAAATTCATGAAATTAATCTTTTTATTAAAACTCTTAATAACCAGCAGGAAAACAGCTCAAATCATTTAAACACTTGAGTTGTCCAAAAAGGAAATTTTTAAATTAAACTTAACTTTCTCTTGCTGGCATTATTATAATTATAATTTTCACCTATAAATACATTCATTTAAAGTTGAACATGTTAAGCACAATTACTCAATATTAACCCTTCATTTAAGTAATTATTAAAGTAATTATGTTTTGTAATATTAACTAAGTAATGGTAGTTCCAAACTACACTTACGATTATTAAAAACTATTGGAAAACTAAAGTCGTCTACACCGAAGTTTATATACCCTTGCAACTCGTAAATTGTATAAAAATATAGGTTTTGAATGAGTTTCAACAAACAATTTCATTTTCGCTTTGAACAATGGTAGTCGAGTGATTTCCCAAAATCACCAATAGATGGCACCAATTTAGTGCGGCCAGTTGTTTATATGGCAGCTATTTGATTTATTCATCTGAATTTGATCAAAATCGTCCAAATTGTGCTAAAAGCTGAAAACTAGTTTTTCGACCGACCATTCCTATGGCAGCTAAATGCTATAGTCATCCGATTCGGCCGGTTCCGACAAATGTGCAGCGTATTTATATTAAAAGATTTCGGTTAAAGTTTGGTCAACATATCATTAAAACTAACGGAGGAGATAGCATAGAAATTGACGGATGGACGGATGGTTTTATCGAAATCGAAACAGCTAGTATAAAGCATAGCGTCCATATAAAAGATGGGTTTAATAAAAGTCTTTGTAAGAACAACTTATTTGTTTTCACATTTATAAATACTATATGCTACAACACAATTCTGTCAAGTTTGATCCAAATCGGCTGACTATAGTTTATATCTGCAATAAAACGATTGGTTGAAAAAAATAGTTCTAATGAGAAAAACTGTTTTGTTTTCAATGGTAGCTTCTTTAAACTTTCCAGTTATGAATATTATCTGTTTCAACATAATTTTGGGGAGTTTGATTAAAATCGTATGAATATATCGTATAGCTGCCATATAAATAACTGGCAGGCATATATCATGCTCCAAGGGGATATAAACCTCGGTCGAGCCGAAGTTAGCTTTCCTCTATTTTTATACCCTTGGAGAGGGTATATTAAAATAAACCAGATGTTTGTAACGCACAGAAGGAACTCCCCCCACATAAAGTATATATTCTTGATCGGCATGACGAGCTGAGTTGAGATAGCCAAATGTCCGTCTGTCCGTCCGTCCGTCCGTCCGTCCGTCTGTCCGTCCGTCCGTCCGTCCGTCCGTCTCGTCTCCTCTCCGTCTGTTTTAAAGCTACTCGTAACCAAACTTTGCACGAAGTCTTCGGTACAAATACGCTGCACATTTGTCGGAACCGGCTGGATCGGATGACTATAGCATATAGCTGCCATAGGAACGATCGGTTGAAAAAGTAGTTTTAGTGAGAAAAACTTTTTTGTTTTCATTGCTATCGCTCCCAAACCTCGTATTATTGAGTTTTCTATGCTTTTACATAATTTCACCGAGATTTATCAAAATCGGACAACTATATAGTATAGCTGCCATACAAAATATAGGTTTGAAAAAAAGTCTTAGTATGAAAAACTTTTTTGTTTTCAATGCTATCGCTCCCAAAATTGTTACTGATCAATATTATATGCTACCACACAATTCTGTCGAGTTTGATCTAAATCGGATGACTATAGCATATAGCTGCCATAGGAACGATCGGTCGAAAAAGTAGTTTTAGTGAGAAAAACTTTTTTGTTATCAATGGTAGCGTTTTTATACAGGGGTTGCCATATTCGACGGGACCCATCTGGCAACGCCATAACTTTTTAACGCGTTTGAAGCGTCAGTCCAAGCAGATTTTTACCGTGAAACAATACACGCCACGCGAGCGCTCTGAAATAGTTGAAATTTACATTCAACAAATTTCACATTGAATGGGACCGTAAATAAGCAAAATTGCCGTATTTACGCCACTGAAAATCCTCAGGAGATTCAAGAAGTGCCTCTTCATGACGAAAAAGTCACAGTTTGGTGCGGCGTTAGTGCGAAAACGGTCATTGGGCCGTTTTTCTTCCAAAATGAAAATGGCCATGCTGTTACCATCAACCAGGAGCGTTATCGCGACATGATGACCAATTTTGTGATGCCAATTATTCGTCGAAAGCGTATGAGGCAGTTCTGGTTTCAACAAGACGGCGCTCCACCGCACACAAGTCGCATAACAATCGATTTTCTGAAGAAATTGTTTCCGGGCCGTTTGATGTCGAAAAGTGGTGATTTGGACTGGCCACCGCGTTCGCCCGATTTGACGCCGCCTGACTCTTCTTGTGGGGATATTTGAAGTCAAAGGTTTACGTTAACAAGCCAAGGACCGTAGAAGAGCTCAAGGACAACATTCGTGAAGAAATAGCCGCTATTCCGGCCGAAATGTTGGCGAAATCGATGGAAAATGCTGCAAAAAGGGCACAATACGCCATCAACGCCAGAGGCGGCCATTTGGAGATATCATATTCAAAAATTGATGTAAACAAATCTACTTGGAACAAATTAAATGATTAAGATTGCCAACCGCCAAATTTTTATTTTTTTCTTTGATTTTTTAAAAAAACATGGGTCCGTCGAATATGGGCAACCCTGTACTTTCCAGTTTTGAATATATCTTCGACAAAACTGGCAGGCATATATTATGCTCCAAGGGTATATAAACTTCGGTCGAGCCGAAGTTAGCTTTCCTCTATTTTTTTATATTAAACTAACCCTGGACCTTTCTATGGTCTTCGCAATCATTCAGCACTTTTCGTTTCTTAATTTTATCCTACATTGGACCTTTTTATGAAATCGAAGTTATTCTGCATGTTTGTTTATTGTTAGTGATATATCAAAATTGCTCAGCCTTTTTTCACAAACAATTTTTCCCCTTTCTTCTCCTTTTTAGTGATCTAACCGGCAACAGTTTTGATATCATCAATGAAACCTTCTTCAGCAGCTTGCCCAGTGTGGAAAGTCTGTAAGTGCCGGGGGTGAGAGAGACATATACTCGGTTTGCTTAATTAAAATCGAAATACAAGCGCTTTGAATGCAGGACAACATCCTTTTTGCTTTTTAGAAATTTTTGTTGTTGTTATTTTTTTTAGGGATATGCCGCAAAAATATTAGCGCCATGCTGTGTCCTTAATGGGGCCCTTTAAGCAGCTTCAGCAGATGTAGTAGCAGCCACATGCTGGCGCACATACAAATTACATACAAACTAGACAAGGACAAGGCACAAGGCAGAGCAACAAACAGGGCAGACATACAACACATAGATACGGATATGGATATGGATATGCATAGGGGGAGCGACAAGTGGAATCGTGTTGCAGGCATGTCCAACCGTTGCAGTTTATGTGTCACTGTGTTAAAGGACATTCACTGGTCTGGTGTGGCTTAAAACTGCAAATGCGGTTGAATATTAAGACTGTTGGATATGCGCTTAGAGATGGGAGACTGACAGCATTTAGAGCTAGTGGATCTGGCCGATATATCAGTTATTTAAATACACTGCCCGACAATCGCTCTGTATAAATGCAAACAACTGAGAACTCTAAACATGTATAGTGCTCAATTTTTCTTTTTTATTCTTCTCCATTTACTCTCATTCTAATAATAACCTTGAGTACGGCAAGTGTACAGTTAATTTGATTTGCAATTCTCTTTGAAGTAAGTCACAAATTAATGGATTTTTTTGTGACAGTCGATTAGAGTCTCTTCGCTTTAGTATAAATTTCGGCGTGTAAGCAGTTTTTTGGAATAATTAAAGCTATTATTCGTTTATTTCGACCAGATTTCAATTAAATTAAGGGTATTTGATTTTTATAATCTGTACCAAAGGTACACAAATTATATTAAGTTTGTGCAAAAGTATGTTACAGGGAGAAGGAATCATTTCAGACCCTAATAATTAGATGCATTCTTGATCCACATCAATAGCCCAGTCGATATAACCATGTCCGTCCGTCCGTATGAACAAACTCATCTCTCAGAGATGGCAAGAGATAGAGGTTTGACATGTAGGACATGTATTTTTTCCACGCCCCCTCCCCAATAGTCTCTAAAGTTTTTTTATATAACTCATACGCAGAGTTGCCTATTATCATTTATTTTCGCGTTGGTTTATATAAAAAATTTGGATTGAAAAAAAAAAATATATTTTTATTTTTTTTTTAATATATTTTTATAAAAAAAAATTTTTTTTTAAAATTTTTTTTTTAATCACTTTTTTTTTATTTTTTTTAAAATTTTTTGTTGTTTTTTTCCCCCACTCTTAAAAAACACCAATTTAAAACTCTAACATTTTTTTTTTTTTTTTTTTTTTTTTTTTTTTTTTTTTTTTTTTTTAAAACCCAAACCCTTTTTAAAAAAAAAAAAAAAATTTTTTATTTTAATAATTTTAAAAAAAAAAAAAACAAAAAATCTTATATTTATATTTTTTTTTTTTTTTTTATTATATTTATAAAAATATAAATTTTTTTTGCTAACTCGGCTGTACCGAAGTTTATATACCCTTGGAGCATGATATATGCTGCCAGTTTTTTATATGGCAATACGATATATTCATCAAAAAAAGTTTTTCTCACTAGAACTACATTTTGGACCGATCGTTCCTATGGCAGCTATATGCTATAGTCATCCGATTTAAATCAAACTTGACAAAATTGTGTGGTAGTATATAATATAGATCTGTACAACGTGGGAGCGATAGCAGTGAAAACAAAAAGTTTTTCTTACTAAGACTTTTTTTCAGACCTATCTTTTGTATGGCAGCTATACTATATAGTTGCCCGACTTGCATAAAACTTGCTGAAATTATGTGAAAGCATAAAGAACTCATAAATACGAGGGTTGGGAGCGATAGCATTGAAAACAAAAAAGTTTTTCTCACTAAGACTTTTTTTTCAGACCTATCTTTTGTATGGCAGCTATACTATATAGTTGCCCGATTTGCATAAAACTTGCTGAAATTATGTGAAAGCATAGAAAACTTATAAATACGGGGGTTGGGAGCGATAGCATTGAAAACAAAAAAGTTTTTCTCACTGAGACTTTTTTTCAGACCTATCTTTTGTATGGCAGCTATACTATATAGTTGCCCGATTTGCATAAAACTTGCTGAAATTATGTGAAAGCATAGAAAACTTATAAATACGGGGGTTGGGAGCGATAGCATTGAAAACAAAAAAGTTTTTCTCACTAAAACTACTTTTTCAACCGATCGTTCCTATGGCAGCTATATGCTATAGTCATCCGATCCGGCCGGTTCCGACAAATGTGCAGCGTATTTATACCAAAAGACTTCGAGCAAAGTTTGGTTGAGATAGCTTTAAAACTGACGGAGGAGATAGCATAGAAACAGACGGACAGACGGACAGACGGGACGGACAGACGGACGACGACAGACGCGGCTATATCAACTCAGCTCGTCATGCTGATCAAGAATATATATATTTATGAGAAGTAACTTCGGCTGTACGAAGTTTATATACCCTTGAGCATTGAATATGCGCCAGTTTTTTATGTGGCTATGATACACTCACCAAAAAGTTTTTCTCACTAGAAGTACATTTTGGACCGATCGTTCCTATGGCAGCTATAGTCATCCGATTTAAATCAAACTTGACAAAATTGTGTGGTAGTATATAATATAGATCTGTACAACGTGGGAGCGATAGCATTGAAAACAAAAAAGTTTTTCTTACTAAGACTTTTTTCAGACCTATCTTTTGTATGGCAGCTATACTATATAGTTGCCCGATTTGCATAAAACTTGCTGAAATTATGTGAAAGCATAGAAAACTTATAAATACGGGGGTTGGGAGCGATAGCATTGAAAACAAAAAAGTTTTTCTCACTAAGACTTTTTTCAGACCTATCTTTTGTATGGCAGCTATACTATATAGTTGCCCGATTTGCATAAAACTTGCTGAAATTATGTGAAAGCATAGAAAACTTATAAATACGGGGGTTGGGAGCGATAGCATTGAAAACAAAAAAGTTTTTCTCACTGAGACTTTTTTCAGACCTATCTTTTGTATGGCAGCTATACTATATAGTTGCCCGATTTGCATAAAACTTGCTGAAATTATGTGAAAGCATAGAAAACTTATAAATACGGGGGTTGGGAGCGATAGCATTGAAAACAAAAAAGTTTTTCTCACTAAAACTACTTTTTCAACCGATCGTTCCTATGGCAGCTATATGCTATAGTCATCCGATCCGGCCGGTTCCGACAAATGTGCAGCGTATTTATACCAAAAGACTTCGTGCAAAGTTTGGTTGAGATAGCTTTAAAACTGACGGAGGAGATAGCATAGAAACAGACGGACAGACGGACAGACGGACGGACAGACGGACAGACGGACAGACGGACATGGCTATATCAACTCAGCTCGTCATGCTGATCAAGAATATATATACTTTATGTGGTCGGAGATGCTTCCTTCTGTGGTTACAAACATCCGGACAATTTTAATATACCCTCTCCAAGGGTATAAAAATCTTCGGTAACACGCTGACTGAGCTCTTGGTTTTTCCACTCAAGTAAAACATTCAATGCAATGCCTTAAATAACAAAAGCTTTCAGTCACTTTTGGTGAGCTTTGGCTTTGCCTAAAAATGCAGTTCGCCGCAATGTCTTGAGCGAGGTTGGTATCCATGATGTTTGCGGGGCCCGCCCCTTCCCTTAACAGGGGGGGTTTTTGGGTGGTTCCTTTATAAAAAAAGAAAAAACAAAAAAAAAAAAAAAAAGGAGAGGACGGGGAGGATAATTTATAAAATGTTAAATAAAATTACTTATTGAGTGCATGTAAAATTAAAATAGAATTTTTTGACTTTCACAATTATTAATTATAAACCAAATATTAGCTTTGGAAATACTGAGACCTGTTTTTCCTTTGTATTAAAATTAATATCATGAACTGGTTCTGGGCTGCTGATGTGAGCTTATTTTTTACAGTAGGGGAGAATGGGGGGTTCTGAGCCGCTGGGGGTTGTGAGCCACTCGAAATTTGGCCACAGAAAAAAATAAATTTAAACTTTTTGTTTATGTCATGTGTCTCCCTTCTTATTACTCAACTTTTGGCAAGCAACCTGTCAGTGATCACCTTCTTTAAGTTCGGGAACCAAAACTCGTCTCTTTTCCAAAAAAAAAAGTTTTTTTTTCATTTTTGACTTGTGAACATTATACAACATTTTTTTCGTAATGACAAAAATAATTCTGAGGGAAATATCTTTGGTCAATTGCCTTTTTGATAGAAATATGTTTTTTTTTGTAACAATTTCTTTTTGGTTATGTGACGTCACCAAAAAAAAAAAACTGAGATATGGGGGGTTGTGAGCCACTTTGAAAAAAAGTCGGTTTTGACTTTCAAAAAGAATATTGCAATGACGCGCAATAAAACAGAGGAAAAACTCTCCAAAGAAGTAAAAAAAACATTGAAAAAGGCAAACAAAAGAACAGCCACAAGCAAAAAGTGCTCGTATATAAAAGAAAACAAGCCTGATGCCGTCAATCAATTTTCACTCTTCATTGATATTTTTAATTCAGAATATGAAAAAAATTGTTAATTTTTTCATTTAATAAAGAATAATGGCTTAAAAACACGAATTTTGAACTTTTATATAGGTGGCTCACAACCCCCCACAAATTTTCGAAATGTCAAAAAATCACTTTTTTTTCAATATAAAATAAAAAAAAACCCAAAATTTTATTTTTTAAAACTAGTGATGAGGAAAGGTTTGTGCATCTTTTACCTAAAATACAAAATTTACAGAACGAAAAAATATTGATTTTTGGCGAAGTTATGTTCGAAAAACAAAACTATGATCACAACCCCCCACTCTCCCCTACATTTTGTTTTTGGAGTTTTAATTTTTAAACAGATTACTTGATAACCAAGTTAACGTGAAACCCCTAATAGTATTGTTGTTTTTGTGAGAATTAAATTTACCAAGTTTCCGTTACCACTGCGTCAAATCGGAAAAGCACTCAGCACTTTAGCTGCAACACCCAGTCATCCCCGACTTCGAAATACCCTGTACAATTGAGACACACATACAAGCACACACTCAAATGCGCGCGCGCGCACGCTTCTCTAAAATAGGGATAGCGCTCCCCCCTCCCTATCGCTAGAAAAATTTTTTCATGCATAACTTTGGTGTTTTTGCTGGGATCTTATTGCGCTTTTCAGAAGTGATAGATATTAGTCCTAAAATAATTTAAATAAAGCCACGATGTTGTAACTTTAAATTGTGGCTCTAACAGTTTTCTGCGGTTTAAGGGGGGAGGGGGAAAATTTTGTAAATCTGAAACAAACTCGATCGGGGTACGGCATACACCTATGTACATGCAAAAAATTGTCTCTCTATCTCTTATAGTCTCTGAGATCGACGCGTTCATACAGACAGACGGACGGACGGACATGACTAAATCGACTCGGCAATTGATGCTGATTAAGAATATATATACTTTATAATGTCGTAAATGATTCCTTCTCCATCTTACATACATTTGCCCATTCGTCGTTTACCCATTTTCAATGGGTAAAAATAGTATTTCGAAAGTTAAATCAAATATGAATTTGTTTTATTTAAAATCAAAGTACAATGACGTAGGCCCCAGGCCTTTTTACGATTTTTAAGGGTATCTGGTCACACTGATTTTTACGACCCACGAAAGGAATATCTGGGAAATCTCCATAGGAAATGATTAAGAAGAGACTAGGACAAACAAGAAAACAAGAAGGGGTCACACCTCTTAATCCGCTCTTTCTCCATTAATATGTGTGTTAGTAGGCTATATACTATAGATTGCACGTTTGCTCAGTCCCTCTTCGCTGTCAGCTGCGCTGCTGTGGCGCTTTGGTTCGATGATCACCCTGTCTTGCTCTGTCGCGGTTGTAAAGGGTGATTTTTTAGCTATTATCTTTTTGGCAACACTGGTTTAAACAGCTCACGCACGTTTCGTGTTTTGTTTCACTGTCAAACATCTTCAGTTTGGTCTATAATTTAACCATGAATCGTCTTACAAACGAACAACGCTTACAAAATATTGAATTAAAAAAGTTCATCGCGCGCTTCTTCCATTTTATGGTCAGTTTAATCGACCCATTGAAGCGGCTATTCGGGCTATTGTGACTAAATTTCGCACCAAATTTACATTGTTGCACATTAAACCACCAACACGCTTACGTAGAAAGCGAACTGAAGAAAATATCGCAGCTGTATCGGCCAGTGTTAGTGATGACCATCAATTATCGATTCGTCGCCGTTCGCAGCAATTGGGCCTCTGTTACTCAACAACGTGGAAAATTTTGCTGAAGGTTTTAGGAGTGAAGCTTTTTAAAATACAGCTGGTGCAAGAATTGAAGCCGAACGACCTACCGCAACGTAGAATTTATGGTGAAT
The DNA here is from genome assembly GCA_018904235.1 of Lordiphosa stackelbergi. Taxonomy (NCBI): domain Eukaryota; kingdom Metazoa; phylum Arthropoda; class Insecta; order Diptera; family Drosophilidae; genus Lordiphosa; species Lordiphosa stackelbergi. The sequence continues at coordinate 41,581 of JAEIFU010002165.1, forward strand.
GGGCTCTTGGAATGTTGGCCGAAGATCCACTTTTTTACCGAAAAATTGTGTTCAGCGACGAAGCTCATTTTTGACTCAATGGGTACGTAAATAAGCAGTATTGTCGATTTTGGAGTGAATATCAGCCAGAAGCATTGCAAGAGCTACCAATGCATCAACAAAAAGTCACAGTTTGGTGCGGTTTATGGGATGGTGGCATCATTGGACCGTACTTCTTCAAAGATGATGCGAATCGTAACGTAACTGTGAATCGTGAGCGCTACCGTGAGATGATATCCATTTTTTTTTTGCCCAAAATGCAAGAGCTTGACTTGCATGACATGTGGTTTCAACAAGACGGTGCCACATGCCTCACAGCACGCGCAACAATGGACTTTTTGAGAGGCGAGTTCGGTGAACATTTTATTTCACGTTCGGGACCGGTTAATTGGCCGCCTAGATGTAGGGCTATGTTAAAGCTCATGTCTATACAGACAAGCCCGCTTCAATTGACGCATTGGAAGACAACATTGAAGCATTTATTCGTGAGATATCGAAATGTTGGAAACATTAAACATCAAAAAAATAAAAGATTTCATTGATTTTTTTTTTTAATTTTATGGGTTTTTGTTTTTAACTTTCCATAGCTCTTAAAAAATCACCCTTTATTTTGTTTGCTCCAAAGCATGGCTAATGGGTTCAGACGGTTCGCGTTCGTGACAAAGTCGGTTCGAGTTCGTGTCGAAGACGGTTGCAGTCTGAAACTAAACTTGGTTCGACTGAGCAAACGTGCAGTCCAGATATTAGATGGTCGTTGGCCTAAATCTCAAGAGCGAAACATAGTTAAATTCGTTTAGCAAAGTTTAAGTTATAATACATTTGTTAATTTTAAGCAATTAAGTGACTAAACAATAATCTCATTTAAAACAGTCGTGTCTTCGATCTTTTGGAAAGAGGACCCCACATTTCTTGAAGAAAAATTTGAGCGCCCTCAGTACTAGGCTTTAATTGCTGAACCAAATTTTTATGGAGTGGAAAAGGAATTGGAAGAGACAGAGCAACGAATAAATAATGCAACAGGGAACAGAGAAACGCCTAAATATTTTACTGATATGGATGAAAACAACATTTACGAGACTTACGATAGTTTCTTTTTTATAGCCGTCAAAGATGGAACTTAAGAACTTACCGTAGCGAATTTTCTCTTAATATTCCACCGACAGCTGGGGATGTTCCTACTTCATGCTGTGTTTGGGTCCACCACTAAAAAAATGCCACTCACTTGAAAATATAAGCAGTCAACGTAATTTGAATATCAAAATGAAAATGCCGTGCGGCAGAACAGAAAATTAAATTTGAAAATATTCCCAAAACTTAAACTTTATTCACTGAATTTAATGTCATTAAATTATTTGCTTCGACTCATTTGTACTGGGCAGACTATAAACATTTTGTACATCGCATATCGTCCGAATCGCACATTTGTCGGTTGTTTTCTAACAAGTCGGCTATGCATCGAGCTATTATTATTATTATTTAAAAAATTGGTACAAAATTGCAAATTGTGGCCAATTGAAATGCCATAGCAACTTGGGCCTTAGGGCATCGAGCTATTATGTACTGCTGCTGTTAAGCAGCGGCCAAAACAAAATGGTTTAATTTATAGAATTTTTAATTATTTCTTTTATTACTAGCTTGTTTACAATATGTGTCAAAATGAAGACAATTATGGTGGACGGTATACGGATGGTGGCAATGCGAACACGAATTTCCTTTTTCCACCATATTCTCATGTGGGTGGAGGCTAGTGATTAGATGTAATTTAATTAAATGATGGGGATACTTTCCCAAAAAAAAAGTCAATGACAAAGCAAACCAAATATGGCGCTAATCCAAAAAGTGACACAACTCTTTCTCATTTTCTTAATGCTCACTTCGGAGATTGTTGCATTCATGCTCGCTTTCTGCGAACTTGCTGAAGTCCACTGAAAAAGGGGGGCAGGTGTTTTGCTTGAAAAATCCCTTTCACAAAGCCATTCGTTCTCAGCATAAGCCTTGCATTTACGGCGATTTTAAAAGCTTGCATTAGACGATTGCTCTAAATATAAAGTCGTATAAATGGTGACAACATGCTATATTTAATTTTCACCAGGACTGGAAGCTTCTCTGTTTGCTTTTTATTGACATTTAGCTGCAGATCTAAGTTAAAATATTTGGAAAATTTTCCATAAAGCTCTTTTAAATTGAGCTGGTGTTTATAAGAAGGCTGCAAACCGTGTTTTGGTTCGAGCCTCGGTTCGCTTGAACATAAAGGAATAGTTTCGATTTATAAAGTTTTTAGTTGTCAAATTTATTAGCTGACATTTACAACATTTGAGAAGTTTGAGAAGAATGATCAAATTGAAGTATTAAGAAGTAAGAGCGTTGCAGTCGAGTGGCCCGACTTCAAAATACCCTGTACAATTAAGACACACATGCAAACACATACACAAACGCACACATACAAACGCGCACACACACATACGCGCGCGCAAACTTATGCACCTTAGATGTGTGAAATAGGCACTGTGTTGGCTCCTAAATAACTCACAACCCAATGTTCAGTTTGCTCTGTTCGAGTTTTTCTCACATCTCTTCGTGTGTGCTTTTAAATTTTTCGCACAAGAGAAAGTCCTTAAAGGACATGTGGTGTATCATATGAAAGGTATTCAATCATAGATCAAGAATATTTAATCACATCCGCGAAAAGTCTAACACAGAAGCCGTAAATTAAGTTTGAGTTTTATTTTTGAGCAAAAATAAATAAAAATCAATTTTAATCATTATTTTTGAGTTTTATTTTTTGATCAGAAATAATTATTATTAGGTAAGTTTTATTAATTACTCAAAAATAATCATTATTTTTGAAGAAAATCGTAAAATCAAAAATTTTAAGATCACGGTGGATTTGCAGAGATTGTTCAAAAATAAGAATTTTGGTGTAAATCATTTTTTTCTAGGACCATTATAAGGGGGTGATTTTTTTACTTGAAAAAATAAAATAATCATTATTTACGGTCCCTGCTTTTTTCCAAAGAGTTGACAATTACTGAGCTATGTCGTTCTCCCTATTTTCAACCTTAATTTTGCATGCCTACCAGCCATAGAAATACTCATAGCCATTTTCTATTTCAACCCAATCTCAATTAAAGGGAAAAAGTTAACGCTTGAGTATTATGAGTTGACCCCAAAGGATAATACAATCACGACTTGGCTTATTACAATTTTGGGTGGATTGGCTGGATTAAGGTTGATGTTCTGAGTTTTTTATAACATCTCTGCTTTTCAAAGTATTTCTCGTAATATTTTAAAGCTAATTGCTGATTTTGCTCACTATTCGCCAGTAACTCAATACCTAGCTAAACTAGAACCGAACCGAACCATTTTATTTTTCGGTTCAACATTATTGAAAATACTCAGGTTCGGGTTACGGTTCGGTTCACGAGCACAAAAGTGGTTCGGTTCGGCTTAAAACCGGTTCGGTTCAGAACCGGTTTGCATCCCCTTGGATAAAACTACTGTGAAAATCTTATTTTCTTATCTTTAATGGTTTATTTCTAGGCTGTTACTCTTTTCCCCTTGTGCCCACATCCCATCCACATCCCATCCACATCTCACCCATATCCCATCTACATCCCATCCCACTTACCACCCACATTCCACCCACATACCACCCATTTCCCGCTTACTTCCCGCCCACATCCTACCCATTTCCCACCTACATCCCACCCACATCCCTCCCACATACCACCCACAACCCTCCCAGTTCCCGCCACATTCTACACACTTCCAAAACAAAATACCACCCACATCCCATCCACTTCCCAAACACTTCCCAGTGGGCACCCGGTGGTATATTCAACATCGAAAAATGAAAACACAAAAAAATTCTCATTTTTACCTCACAAACCGAGTTTCAAGTCAATCGGATGAAAAATAGTTTTATCGCATATTGAATTTTCAGGCCATTTTCACGCCTGGGGCAGATTTTCCGACATTGAAAAATCACATTTTTATTATTTCGTATTCTGTCCTTACAAAACCGAGTTTCAAGCCAATCGGAGAAGTAAAATTTCCTTCCATCCTCAGAAAATCACATTTCAAACTCTTTCGTATTCTATCCGTACAACCAATTTGAGGCCAATCGGATGAAAAATAATTTTTTCAGCAGAATTTTCCGCCATTTTCCTATGGGGCCGAATTTCCAAAACGAAAATCACATTTCAAATTATATCGTATCGCTTTACAAACCGAATTTCAACCAAATCGGATTGAAAAATAGGTTCTTTGTATGCAGAATTTTCCGGTAATTTTCCGACCGTCAAGTAAAATTTTACCATCCTCAGATAATCACATTTCAAACTATTTCGTATTCTATCCTTACAAACCGAATTTGAAGCCAATCGGATGAAAAATAGTTTTTTTGTCGCAGAATTTTCCGGCCATTTTCCTCGTAGGCGGATTTTTTCAAAAATCGGGAAAACATGTGTCGAATTATTTCGCGTACTTTTGCACACAAAACCAAGTTTCAAGTCAATCGGGTGAAAAATAACATTTTTCCCATACATACTTTTCCGACGCTTTTCCGACTTTTCCGGTTGGAATTTTCCAAAACCGTCTTAGTACGCACACTTTCTCAACCACTAACAGAAACCTTCCAAATATATTTTTATATATATTTTTAATGTAATATCCTAATTTAATTTCAGATTTACCTTTTACTTACTAAACTTTTAATTAATTCTTTTCTGTTACATACTTTTGCAAAAACTTAATATGCTATATGTACTACCTTTGGTACAGAGTATAAAAACTGGTTATAAGGTGTTGGCCTTTAGTATTACAATATAGTGGTTCCATGGGAGTTTTTGAGAGTCGCACGGTGTATCAAGACCGAATTAAAACGTCGAGTGGAAGAGACTAAGCTTTTATTTTGTGAAAATTTTTTTAAGCTGCTGGAGTCAATAGCTGCTGAAACTGATGGATTTTTTATTTATATTAGATGTTCACTCACACCGCCTGCTGCACCATAAACGGCCACACATTAAACCTAAATAAACAGGTAAAAATAGATGAAACTAGGTGGAAATACACATAAGCGCAAGAATTGTAGTGAAATTATGAATTTCAAAAAAGGATAAGTTCAAATGAAGAATAAATTCTTTCGTCATGGACTTCGAGGTGACCGAATAACTTATAATACACCCGAGTCCATTCGTAGAGCCTCGTTTCTATCTTTGTTATTTCAAGCTGATGGTGGGCTCACATTTTGCTATTCTTGATTTTGCTTAAAGTTTATACCCTAAGCAAAGTCTATGACTGTTCTGCACTTGCCAAAAACAAAGGAAAAATTCTTTTCTATTTTATCTGTCAGTCTGTTGTTGCTCGTGCGGACAACTTTTGAGGCGGCCTCATTGTGCAAAGTTTACAATTGAATTTCATATTTATTAAGTTTTATATTCAGAATTGTTTGTTGTTTTCTCTTCCAACCGACACTGACTGACACACACACACACGCAGAGTGCTAAAGTTTTGCTCAATCCGTGAGATTTCCTCGCATGCATTCGATCGACTGGCCACAATTCCGCTGAAGACTCTGTGAGTATATACCATATAATTCATAATTAAGTCTTATTATTTATGTGCACTTAATTTGCCATGACCTCGACGAATTTTTTGCTTACTGTTTTTCCAGCTACATGGACGATAATAAATTGTCGCAACTGCCGGAGCAACTTTTTACCAAAGGCAATCAATTGAGAATTTTGTGAGTAGTTAATTAAAAGCATTTTAGAAATATTTCACTTTTAAAGGGAAGTTCATGTTCAATTTTTATTCAATATGGACTCATGTATGCGTACATTCCCTTTATCTATGATCAATTTCCTGCTCCACTGACTTTTATGTAAATTCAAAATTTCCGATGCCTACCCACAGGGGCTCTCGCTCCGTCTCTGTCTCTATCTCTCTATGCAGGGTGTGGACAGCTTAAATGTGCCGTTATTTATGAGCTTGGAAACAAAAAACCCAATAAAACGACAAACAAATAAACCGTTTGGCTTGTTTATTGAATTTAACTTTACCATCTAAATTTATGCATTCACCGTAAAGTGTCAAATAATTAAAATGCTCTGCTGCTTGTGCACAACTGTACCCTCGAAATGAAAGCCATCCATGGCCTAAAGGTGTAAAGCTGAAAAGTTTCGTTATGGCCAATAACTATGGAGTGAAGCACACACTATGGTCTTTCTATATGGCTGATTATATCATATATGCGTTGCAAGTATGTGTGTCTGGATGTTTCCGCTTTTTGCTGTGCAACCCAATTGACCATAAAGTTGCCATTGTTTTGTGCCAGCAGTTTAATCGACTGACAAAGTCACAAATTCTTGGGGTGTTTTTTTTTTGTCATTTGCCACCGCAGAAGAGCATAAAAATATTAGCACAGACTGAGACAGGCAGGCAGGCAGGGCAAAATGTTTTGGAGAACTTGTTTAAGGCTTAGGTCACATATTGTGCCGGTCTTTGGCAAAGTCAAAACAACAGGAAATCTCCGCAAAACCGAAACACAAGATGCCCTGTTGCAAATGGAAAAGTTCTGAGTAAACAATTTTTGGTAATAGTTTGTCACGGTCACCAAGTTTTAGTTCAATTCATAAAAATGCTTTGCGCTGGTGGAAATAAACTATTTGGTATTCTTTAAGTTTTTTAATTGAGTGTTAGTCATTCTGACAAGAAAAATTCAACTTTAAGCTGACTGAATTAAAGAGGAGAAGACATACTTAACCACAACTCAGGTAGGGAATTGAAGGCGGTTCTAATCTACCGTATTCTAATCTTCATAAATTTGTCCTGGGTCACTTGCTCATAGCTTGAAAACCGCTCATTAGATCTTTATCATTTCTTCGGAAAATCTATTCATGTCCATGTGGGTAATTCTAACCCAACAGCACCCTTAAAATATAATTAGGCTGGAAGAACACTTTCAATTTCTAGGTATAATTTTAAGTCACAATTTTGCGGTATCGGGAAAAGTCGATGGTGTACGCGAAAAAGATTATTTCATATTATTTCAGATGATAAATTTTAAGCACAAAACTTTATTCCAATAAGACTGCTGCAAAACATACAGATTTGAAATCAATTTATATGTAATTCTATTCAAATGAAGTTCGTCATAAAAATTTATATTCGTGCCGCTGCTCCAACTTCGTCTTTTAAGCACCACAGTAGAGCTGGATTAATATCAATGTCTAGGAACATCTTTCAATTGATAAATTCTGTGAGTCTGTTACATTTCTCAAGCACTTAAATGTATGTAAAAACCAAATAAATAATAAAACTACTCTTCTATCTAGGGCTCTAGATCAAAAATTACTTATTATGTCATTTCATAAATATTAAGGCTTTTGTTAAGAAACACTAAACGCTATCTTCGGTTCGAAAATTCATCGCTTATGAAAAAAATGTCGCCACAGCAACATAGATTAAAAATATAAGTATTTTTTATCCTTTGGCTGAAAAATGTATTATGTTGAAAATTAAGGTATTTTGAAACTGTAAGTGGAATTTAATAGGGGAGAGTTGGGGGTAGTGATCATTGTTTTGTTTTTCGAACATAACTTCGCCAAAATCAATATTTTTCGTACTGTAAATTTTGTATTTTAGGCAAAAAGATGCACAAACTTTTCATCACTAGTTTTAAAAATAAAATTTTAGGTTTTTTTTATTTTATATTGAAAAAAT